>OMNN01082411.1:0-29433 GCA_900302755.1 Chromis chromis | reverse complement strand
CTCTCACCCTTTACTTCTGACTTTTGACTTCTGACCTGCACTGACTCCAATGAAGGAGCACAGGTGGCATTTAAAGCAACATTAAGGTGTATTTGACAGTTTTTTCCAAACTAAACAAGATCAGCCAGTAACAACTAGTTGTTATCCTTATGTGAAAAAAGCATAAAGATGGGAGCGAACGCCAGAAATCTAAATGTATGAGAGATTAAAACACCACAGAGGAAGATAAGATCGTAGGAAAAGTACTAATGAGTACCATGAAGACAAACAAATCCCTTGTGGAAATGTGGGAAAACCATTCTAAACAGTGGAATTAACACATATTCTACTAGCGTTAACAGCATCCCAGCCTTCTGCAGCACCTGAAGTCGAGTTTGTTGTTGTCTCTTACCTTGGTCGGAATATTGCAAATCATCACGCTTGGGACCTGCTGCTGTAGTTAGTGTGAGATAAAGATGAATTGGGAGTTGTTACTTTCTCTCTTTCTCAGGCTTTCAGGTATGATAATGAGAGGAATCATACCAAAGACAGTTGGGGATGTTTTGTCTGTTACTGTGTGGGCTCATGGAAAATCTCTGTAACTGAACGGTACATTCCAGTAATCAACCGAAAACATCATCTCAGGTCTTAAAAACAGTGCCGCAATAATCTTTATTCATGGTTTGGTTGCCAAAAAAAAAAAGAGATTAATCAATCGGTTTTATTTACCGCCCGTCCCATTCAATCACACATGAAATAAGGTATAAACATTCACTGATCGGGCACCTGTGACACACAAATGGGCTCATGTAACTGTCTTCCTCTGCACAGGCGATGTTTTTTTTGTAGGTCAAATGAATTAGGATCATCCTCCATGCGGATAATCCCAAGAATATGCTGATATCCACACACTGCATGAATCCTGGAAACAAAGCCACCAGATATTAAGTGATATAAAGAAGCTTTCACCGGGGAGAAAGTGACACCAAGTGCTGTCAGCGATACAAAAAAGTGTGGCACCCCCCTCAAAATTACAAGTGTTCATTTTGAATTATTGAAATCCACCCTACTATGTTTACTTTCTTTCCACAAAGGGGAGGTTTAATTTGCTCATCATCCACCGCATGTGTA
The DNA here is from genome assembly GCA_900302755.1 of Chromis chromis. NCBI lineage: Eukaryota > Metazoa > Chordata > Actinopteri > Pomacentridae > Chromis > Chromis chromis. Next base: position 28,323 of record OMNN01082411.1, on the reverse strand, counting down.
ACACTAACTACCATCACTAGCGATGCAAATGAGGCCAGCAGGGATCATTGGGTGTCCTGCGATCACGGTGCACAAGGTCAAGTTCCTCTCCTCAAAAAGCTCATCAAACTGACTGTGGCGTGAAACAGACGTCTGACTTGTTACGTAGTCGACTGTATCTACGAGTCAGATCTGCCTGCTGCTAATCATCCCTGACAGTCTTGGTTCGGCGAGGTTCAAATCCTGCCCAGGTCTCTTTTTCTTGAGCTGCAGGGAGTCAAAAGGCTAATCATAGCATTGAGGTCGATTGTTTGTAAGGGCACACTTTGCATATTCATGCCAATATTTTGGTTTGTAGATGAAATTGTTGGTGGGTTTTGTTGGCTCCCAGTTTAGCTCCAGTATATTCAGTGGGGATAATAAAAATAATCAAAAATAATTTGAATAAAAAGAAGAGACCAGATGAGATTTAGCACCATTATTCCTCTTTGTCTGCTTTTGGTATTTACAAAAAAGAAAAAAGAAAAAGCAATTTCCAGTCTGAGAAAACACGTCTCCTTTTAACACTGTGAAATTAACGGTGTTAATCTGAGTCAAGTTTAATTGGATAAAATGAGCATGTGTTTGTATTTTAGCTTTACAGTGTGTTTATGTGCGAACTGTTATCGCGTGTGCTACTGACTCACTTCGGATGCTGAGCGCGGACGCGAACCCAGTTTGAGTAATTAGCAAGTTTATGTGACTTCCAGGGGAACACGTGCTGCTGTCATGCTTTCAGCCTTTGTCGTGCTGTTCATTTGGAGCCTATTTCATTCAGAATTGTTCATCTGCATGTTGGATTTCTGGATATATTCTTTGTTCTTTTTTGCACCTTATTACTGTGATCACTACATAAATCAGCTCCATTGCTTCAGCAGTGTCATCGACAAAACTGACATGAAGAAAGGAAATGTGAACTTTTGCTCGACATTTATCATCAATTAGCCTTCTGTTAGCCAAATCAGCTTCTGCTAAGGCTATATTTCCTGAGATATACTGCACAGATAAAAAAAAAAAGTAGGAATGCGACAAAAAGGAGATGCATAAAATGAGCAGAGAAGGTACTTCAAGTGCAGATTGAGGTGATTCAGAAAGATCTATAAATAACGCTGAAGATGTCTACTTCAGTACTTTCAATACTCACTTTATTTCACTGTGAGTGTGACTGTCGTTTATTGCTGTGGTGCACTCCCACGGCTCAGGAAAAATTACACAAAATCATACCGTTGTAGCAGCTTTGTGCACTGATGGTGATATGAAACTGTACCAGCTGCCTTAAAGGCTGCAGTGCACATATACAGTAACCATATATGCTGTGGAAATGCTGCACACATTTACGGCCTATGTGTTGCAGTAAGCATTGAAAGTAAATAGATACATCTACAACATGTCCAGCTGTAATTGCACTGTGGCTATGCGTTTTTCCGGCACTTTGAGTTTGCTCTGTGAAATGGGAACACAGTGTCTGCTCCTTTATTTGAATACCTTAATCAAACAGTGCTGCTGCTGCTGCTGCTGGGGTGAGGTGCTGCCTCCAGTATAGCATAGAGAGCATAGAGTGCAGAGAGAGTAGGGCCTGTGTTTATACACTCAGGCCCCACCCAGCTCATATATCCTCCCAACAACTGATATCTGCTTAGATAGAGCATGACTGAAGAGCTGGCTTTGTTAGTTGGTGGTCTCCTCTGCCTCAGATAAGCCAGGGAATGATGTGCTCCATTTGAATGCCTTATCTCAGTTTTATTTTTTATTACAGGACTGCCTGTGCAAAGGTTTGATTACTTTGCATTAACATATTCAGTGCGTTTCCATCAACTGATCATGGAAGCTCTTGAATAAACACACGGACATATTTATTGCCACGTTTGGCTAAATGCACAGGGGTTGTTTTAAATGCTTAAACCCGGCTGACCAAAATTAACCAGCTCCTGGAAATGCCTGCTGTAGGGTATGTTGAGTGGTGTTTTCAATATTAGCTAATGACAAACTCTGTGGTATGTGACAGAGAGGCAGAAAGGAAAGAATCAAAGGATGAGCGAGAGTCAAATGGGTTGAAGTAATCAGCGGCCCAGTATGGAGACACTGCGAGTGTATGTGTGTGCCGGCGCATGCTAACTCGGGGCCATTCAAGCGTTTTGCTGACTACAGAATCACAATCACAATTGCTTTCATAGCCCTGCGCAGAGGAAGGCCATGCATACCACAGTAAGGGCCGGTGACACACAGCGAGCAGGGGCAGAGCAAAAACAGCCACTAAATCATATTCTCCCTGCCCCGACACACACAGAGGAGATTTTAATAGGGATTCCAACCCTTTGAAATCATTTCAATAAAAAAAACGGAATTGGCTCTGACACCGGTTGAGTCATATATGGCATCGAGATTTCTTGACTTATGATATTTTTGTACGTAGTTGACTCTGACTGAGAAGTCCTGACCGAGCTCGAGGTGTCAAGGTTGTTTTTTTTTTGTTTTGTTTTGGATCATTTCTTATCAACATAAGATACCATAAGATAAACTTTATCGATCCCTCACCGGGGAAATTTACATGTTACAGCAGCTAGATACAGATGATACATAGAGGAAGCAATTAAAAAAATACAATAAGGCTAAAAATAAAGATATAATAAAGACAATATACAAGGCATGATGAATTTACAAATGGATATATACAGGTATGGCATGATGGATAATGTACCCAACATTTCTGTTTCTAGAGAGAAAAGGCCATTGTTAACATGATGTTATTGCATCAATATAGTGATACATTTTGTTGCTGATCCGGAAGAGCTGTAAGGAAAGAACACAGTTTTACATTTTGTTGTTGAGTTATATGGCAAATATGGTGCATGATCTCCATGTGGGGTCATAAATTTGCCTTTCCCCCCATGTAAATGCCTTGTTTTCCCTTTGTTTGGCCTTTAAATGCAATGTTTGTGTTTGATACAGGTTATGATAGTGACAGTATGAGTGCGTGTGTGTGTGTGGTAGTGGTGGGGATAAGGGGGGCTACCCATGTGCTAATTATTGGCCCTGGCAGTACTGAGCTACTTTCTCGTCAGTGGGTACCAGTGCATCCCCCTCAGCGTCTGTTACCATAATTAAGACCAGCCGCCCCACTGTTGTGTGCTTACATTAGTCAGCCCGGGCCTTCCCATGGGGCAGTGCGATGGCATTCTTATTTCTTACCGCAGAAGAAGAAAAAGGAAAGAGAAGCCGAGCCAGCACCTGCTGCAGAGTAGGCCCCTGGGTGTTTAGTTAAATGTTGATTATGTTTGTTAATGGCTGCGAAATGCTCCGAAGGAATGCAGGGTGGCAGCACGGCCTATCTATCAATACATCTATATTGGTGGCAGAGTTCATCGGAGGTGTGTAATCATTAAACGAGACGCTGTTTCAGCTGGAAAAGCGACAATAATATAATTGGGAAGCAGTGCAAGAATGACAGGGGTGGATCTTTCTAAAGGCAAGTGCTGAAATGATTTATCAATTAACTAATTGATAATTTAACCAAAAAGTCATGTATTGAGGGAAAAAAAGTCTAATATTCTCCAGTTGCATGAGGACTTTCTGCTTCTGCTCTCAGTTTATGTAACTATAAATGGGAAATTTTTGATTCTGGTTGGTAGAGTGGCAAGTCCACCAATCACAGGGTTGGTAGTTCAATTCCCGGCTCCTCCTGTCCACGTGTTGTAGTGTTTTTAAGCAAGAAACTGAAGCACTTATTGCTCAGATCAATTATGTCTCATGGTAGGGATGAATTATGACATTTTATAGCTTGCAATGTAGGAATAATCAGCCAATTAATTACTAGTTAATTAAATATATTCTCATAAATTTAAATAATTATCAGTCGCAGCCTTAGTGTGCATGTACAGCTTGTATGTATGTACTTTATTTATTAGATTTTACATGCATGTGTGTATGTATACACACATGCATGTAAAATACATACATACAAGAAGCATGTATGTATGTATGTATGATCAACAGCCTGTGCCTGTTCCCAGTATATATATATTTGAATGCATGTATGTACATATGTACTGTATGTATGTACTGTACCGTATGTGCCGCACGTATGTACTGTATGTATGCATGCATGAAGGAGGCTGAAAGCTGGACAAACATTCCCAGTTGTCTCAGCTTCCTGAGGTATGTCCTGTGCAAACACCATAGGCCATGATATAAGTTCCTTGCCAGGGATTTAAGGCTCTTTTCCCTCCCTTGTTTTCACTGAACATCCTTTACAAATATTATCAGCCTGGTGTCAGTGCCATGTTTGAATTGCGGTCTGCAGGGACAGCGCCTATAAGAAAGTTCAGTTAATGGTCCCAACCCAGATCAATATGGTAACACAGACAGCGATCATCTGGAACCTGAGTGAAAAGTTTAAACACCGAGTCAGAAAGAAGAAGGCCTCGTCTGTGTGGATTCGTCTCCTGGGAGGTGAAATTATCAGTTCGAATGTTCGTTCTTTGAGGTTGTCACTCACCAGCATATCTTTGACTTAAAATCCAAGAACTGGTGCCTTTGAATTCTCTGGCATGCGTTTACTGACTATGAGAGGTTTGAGACATCCATATGATCCTGAATTTGCCTACTTCCCTCCTTCCCCAGCTGCGACTGCCTCCTCTTGTCCCTTGTCTGTCAGGAGCATGTGTTTATTATTTGTGACATATTTAGCAGGCAGATATAATTGCCTGAGCAAGGCTGTAATCGTCTGCGTCCAATTCAGTCAGCAGACTGTGGGAGCCCGCAGAGCCACCGAGGTAATCAAACTGTGGCTCATTCTTCCCTCTTTTTGAGAGCTAATGATGAGCTCCATGATCGCTTACAATGGGCAGAGAGCAAAGTGTGACAGAAAGTACAGTCGCAACGCCACGGTTTTAGCTTTCTCAGCGCTATTATCTTTGGTTTAAGTAATGGGAAAGAGCAGAAAGAGGGGAAAGTTGCCATAGAGTTATGGAAGGAGAAAATACTCGATATAGAAGTTTAAGAAAAAAAAAAGGTAGAGAGATTAGAGGAGGCTTGTGGCTTGAGAAAAAGGGAGGGAAAGCTAGCGAAAGCTGGAGGCCCTCTCTTTGTGTTGTCGACCTATTTAGTCCCAAGCTGGCCATGAGCCATGCCGATGAGTGATGTCGCTAAGAACAACAAACAGAGGAAAGAAAAGTAGGATTTTGGAAATTATGACATACGGTCAGTGGTGTTATGCTATTGAGGACTCTGTGCGTCTCTTAACTAGACTTTAGCAACCTCGTAGCAACTCAGAAGGCTTGTTAACACACAGGAAAGGGAAACTTGAGCAGATCTTTTTATAGAATTGTTAATAACACAGTAGACAGTAGTGAAAAACCATAGCCTAAAGCAGCACTTACTGGCACAACCCACATGAACCAAGCAAGTATATGTGTATGTATGCGCGCATGCACTGTTGCACTGTTTCTGGCACCTTAGCAGCGGTGGATTCAAGTATTGAGGTTCTTTACTTAAGTAAAACACTCAAAATTTTGCCTGAAAGTAACTGCAACAACAACTGATATGTACCTTAAGTCTCAAAAGTAGAAGTGCTCCTTATGCAGCACATATCCCCAAACCATATATTATATTGTCAGATTAATATAGCTAATAAAATGTAAGCAGCATTTTAATGTTGTAGTTGGCTGAGGAAATATATTCTTGGGCAGTTTGACTCTCAACTTTTTAAACACATAAACTAATTTTAATGTGAAGACTGACAACTGATGTTATATTAGATACTCTTGAAGATTGCACTCAGTGTGTATCTCCTGCTCTTCGTGTGTTTCTGTGCAATCAGATGAGAGTTTACTGAATGCATGTAGGTTCAAAGAGAAAAGCTGAAAAGAACTTGTCAATGCAATTAAAGTTACAAATACCCAATAACTTGCTTTTAAAATGAAGTGTAAAGGACTTAGAGGCATATAGTTGTTTTGTTTTGCAACAGCTGGACACAACAAGAGAAGTTTTTTAAGTGTCATTTCACCTAAATTCAAAAATAATATAGATTTATTTTAATTTGAATAAATCTGATAAATAAAACCAAAACACTGCGCACAGGTAAGCGAGAAAGCATTCCATTTGAGTGACTTGACCCTTTAATTTCATTGCTGTCACGCAGAGAGTCCACGTGCCCGGTGGGGCTTTTGTTCCGTAACGCACTTGTTGCTGCAGTTAAACAGCAACAAGTACAGTTAGGTCAGTTACTTAGCAAAGGCATCGGGAATGTCATTCCCAGAAACAAGTGTTTGCGGCGGCAGGGCAGGGAAAGGGAGTGAAACTGAGAGATGGTCATGTTTTATTAAGCCTGATAATGCAGCCTAATCTGTGGCTTGGGTTACACATTGCTTTGTGGGTAATTAGAGATCATGTCGTATGCCTGGCCTGCTGAATAATTGCACTCCGCCCTAATCCCCTCCTATCCGCCTTTCACCCGCCACCTCCCTGCTTCATTCTCTCCCTCACACTCCAAAAAAAAAAGCCCTACATGCTTCCAAATGAGCTGGCTTCCTGTCGTGGAAATACACAAAGTAAACAAACATGGCAGCCATATTCCAGGTAGCGAGTCATCCGGAAGATTTTTCTACCTTTTCTGCGAGATACTTAGAAAATGTGCTTATGTGCTCAGAATTCAATAAGAGGAAGTCGGCAGTGGCGCACTTTGTGGTTTGCTTTGTGGAACTTGTTAGATGAATGACTAATGCCTCCTGGCAAGTGCCCCAGGTTTACTATTACCAAAACAATGGCACTTGATACAGAGCACCGTAGCCTTGGTTTTCACACAGACAGGAGCTCGGGCTGCTGTTTTCTTTTTGAACCCTAAATGCTGACTGCCCATTCATGCAACATCCCCCGAACATAAGAGACGCACACAAAGGAAATACTCAACTGACACAGTGACTTGTTGAGAAAAAAAAACAACAGCTTCTTTCATCGCTCATTGTCCCCAATTTTTCCATTGTTAAAAAACCCGAGAAGCATTTCCCTTTCTCAGTATCGAGATTCGGCTATTATCATGTGCAAAGCTGTAACCGTATTTTGACACACACGCACAGTTAAATAATTACTGGCCTTGCTCGGGAGTTTGACAGCAACTTCATCAAACGCCGTACATATTTCAGGTAGAAAATGATGCAATTTAGAGCAAAAAGCATCAGCCGCTCCCCCAGTCAAGAAACAGCACAGGGGTGGATGAAGTGCAGGCTTTAAAGTGTAACTCTGAGTTGAATTCATCCAGTGTTTCCCCCTAGAATTTTTGTCACGCCTTGTGGCTTGAGCCAAAAAATCCCCATTACATATAAGAAGAGAACATGAAAGCAATCATAAAACCCACTGTATAGAAACCGTATGCATTTATCTCCTCTGGATCTCGGTGACAATTCATAAAAACCTCACAGTGTGCATGAAATGAATCACTGAAGAAAGTGTGTTGGTGAACTGTTTGAATCTTATCACTGCGAGTACACACGATAACGTGTGTTGTCATAGACATCAGCCACAAATAATAAACAGTACTCCAGTAATGTGCGGTTACCCACACATGTGGCAGTGAACTCATTAACTATCATAACCTCTTCGCAGCCGCCATAGGAGACCTTACCAATGATCATTTACCCAGACACAGTGTACTCCATTGGGGAAAGTGTTCACATTGCTGCCGTGTAGGAAAACGAGCTTTCAAACATGTCAAATACCATCAGACAGTGACTGCATTTGCATAAAAATGCATCAAAACGTAAAACTGAGCTACATTCAGAGTGGTTATTGGCAGGAAAAGAAGGCTTTTAAGAGTTGAGGGAGCTAATAACTACCAGTGGCTGCTGATCTCAGGCTGCATGTAGGTGTTTTTGTAGGTATTAAGCAAGAGCAGGCCTCAGCTTGAGTCATGTTTGGGAAACTTTGACCTGTGCTTTGCTCTTACTGCTGTCAGTTGTCAATCAGCAGTGTTGCTCACTGTGAAATCTTGTTAGCACACACAACATGCTCAGTTTTAATTTGATGAAGTCCAAGAGGGTTTTAAAATCTGGATTATAGTTGTTACAGGTTGGATTCTCACTCTCACTGGGGTTCCAGGAAAAACATTACTTTAATTTTCAACATCGAAACACCCTCCCGTCTCACTGTTGGAGGTAAAATAATCCATTCATACATCATCTAGAGACTATTCTCATCACTCCATGAAGACCAAAGTGTTGGTTTACATGCATCTGTTTTATTGAGGCTTAAAAATGTTGGTTGAAGACAGCATGTAGCATCATTATGTGGGGATATTTGATCATTCTCATTCTGTTTGTCATTTTATCACACCGATGCAATTGTGCAGACAATATCCTCAAAGATAGATGTTTTTGGGACAGTATGAACAATGATTGGTTGAAAATAACAACAAAAAAAAACAAGTTGCACAATTAAGACGCTTAAGACGAATTTTGAACCCTGCAGGACCACACACACACAGGGACTCATACACTCACTCATTTTTACACCTCTAAATCCCCTCCCACACACACACACACACACACACACACACACACACACACACACACACACACACACACACACACACACACACACACATTTCCCACATAGCTTCAAGGCATTTCATTTCCTCTCCTTCTATGACAACATCACAATATAATGGGACATGGTGTCACGTGACAAAGAGCAAGTACATGGAGCGATCAAATCACTCTTTCTGTCTCTCTCTAGCTTGAAGGGCAGAACGGTCAGTCGTTACATAAACTAGGGTTGGTTCAATTACAGAAAAATGTGCTTTGTGTCCTTGTCATAAGTGTAACGATGGAGTAGATAACAAATAAGTTTGTTGTCCACGTTGCTTGAGGATTTTGATGAAATACCCTGCTATGCTCACGTCCAGAGAAACATGCTGTAGTGAGGCTCATATACTTGATTCATTTATGTGAAATGCACCTATGTTGGTCGCTCAAAGGAGTCTGACAAGTTGTGGTGCCATAGATTTGGAAAATGTGGAAGTTCTTATCAGAAATGCACAGCTCTCCATCCAGAGGAACAGACGGGCAAACTGAAACTGAAGTGAAGCAGCAAAACTCCTAAACAAGGAAACGAATGCCAGAGAAACCTGAACTCACCAACATTTGACCTTTGGCCTCTTTCAATCCATTTGGTTTCCTTAGAAATGATCACAGAGCAGCAGGGTTACACAAACATGGTGTAGTTTGTAATTTTTCTGCACTGAACTGCCATAATAATAAAGTAACATCTTAAAACCACCAAAAACAAGCAGAGTTTCTTCTACCACTTATACACGCCAACACTTTTGTCTCTGTGATGGCTTTTTTTCGGGTATACAGGACTGTTTCCAGGAGTTAATTTTTCTTCTATTGAACGTTGTTGTGGCTGACACTTGCTCCAACTGTTCCCTGTGTGCTCCATCGCACTATTTTCAGATGCACCTGTAATTAAGTTATCTGGGAGCCTTGAGAGTGCGACTATAGCACACTGAGCTGAGACCAATCTGCCACTAATTGTCCCGAGTTTTAATTTCTAATGGAATAAGGGCCAGAGGGAATGCTGCTTAATGAGATGCAGTTACTGAGTGTGTGTGTGTGTGTGTGTCTGTGTGTGAGTGTGTGTGTCAGCGCTCTTTTATCTGTTTACTGTAACTGCGATTGCCCCAGTGAATAGAGAAACAAGAACGAGTAAAGCAAGATGTTCGTTTTTGATTTTGTTACCTCATTCCTGTTTATTCTACAAAGCACTCAGGATCTCCGGCTCTTTCCAAACTGTAAATGTAGACGTAATGAACTGTAAATGCACCTTGGAATAAGTAGCATAATTAGTTGTACACTGACAGTAGAGGCAGAATAAGCCTTTTAGAGATACCTACTTCCTTTTACACCAACCGAGGAGTGCCCTTATAGTAACTGTGACAGTGGAGACCCGTCCAAAAGTGAGAAGTGTTTTTGCCCTTGGCACTCAAGTTATTGCTCAGAAAGCATGGTTGTACACTGGAACTGGAAAGGTTGTTTACATAGCCTTGGGAGTGTTTGTGTCATGATTTAGATTCCAGGCATTTCAACATCCAAATAAATCAGTTTAGACTTCTGAGGACAAGTCAACCTCCAAAAGAAGAAATGGGCCAGCTGTGTTTAGGACCTGTTATGTAGTTTTATCTCTAAAGTGCGAGTAATTTTGCTTTCAGTTATTACAGGCAAAGGAGGTGTCAAAGTTCACAAAGCTTGTGGTTCAGTATATTGACCAAATAGATGTTTATCTGTTATTTGCAATATAAGGTTGCTTTTGCCACATTTGTATGTGTTGTATTTGGAGTATTTTTGTATCAGGATTGCTCTCCATTAGGTCAGCGATTTTAATGGTCACACAAACACAAACACATACACACAGCAGCCATCCGGCCCTATGAGGTGTTACACAAGCAAAAAGTTTGGCACCAAGAAGATTTACAAAAGACCCCTGAAGACACACGTCTACATGCAGCTCTCAAACACTTTGGTGACTTCACTGTGATTTTTCTACCTTATCGCTTTTCAGTGGAGTTTGCTTTTGCAACTGACTCAAGGCCCTTCCTCTTATTGTTTCAATATGTCAGAGCATTGTTTGAATGAGGTCAACCATTACCGATCTGGCCTGGGGCCAGCTTGACTTCAGCTGATTTAATTGAATCTACGACATGAGTCAAACTCAAACAAGCAGAGACTGCTTTGCCATGACAGCCTCATTACTCCACATTAAGAAGTCATTTCACAATGCATTGTGACTTTGGGCTTGACAAATGGTGAAAAAGGATGAAATCAAATAAGTGAGTACATTTTGGAAGACTACTCTGGTAATGCTCCGGCTGAAAATACTCCAGTACTGTACATATATTAGAGGAGAGCCAAAAAACAGTCTTTTTGCTGTTTTGTATAAGTTAATGTGAATGCCTTCTGGGTTAAAGTGTTCCAATGTTTGCCATCTGCAGTAATGGAATGACATTCAATGCCATTTTCCCGCTTAAATGGAATTTTTGTCAAAGCGTTATGAATTCAACCTGCCTTGTCACTCAAGCCACAGACATTGCTGAGAGGGGAGAAAATATGCGAATGAAACCTTTCACTGCAGATTTTACTGTTAGCTGTGAGCCGACCAAATAATGACGCCTTTATCACGTCGATGGCGCAACAAACAAAGAGGGCCTTTCTTGTGACATACCAGAAGATGTGATATCCGGCAGTATAATGACACACATTATGTATATAACACATACACATCATTCATAGCGTCACTGCAGCGCGCTAGCTGCATTTCAGCATTTCATCAGCTTAAAACCTCGACTAAATTTCTCAATTAAGCATGCATTCTTTGAGAGCAATTGGCAGCTTTGGCCAGAGCTTGCAGGAGAAAAAAAACAACAAAAAAACGTACGGCAGGCTCAACGTGCCAGGGCCTCCCTCCACAATAGGGAAGGAAATGTTGAGACTGCAAGGGCTGTGGAGTGGAGATATGGCAGTGTTTGCTTAGGGCTAGGTATCGGGCACAAAAACAAACATGGCCGCCCTTAATGAGTCTGTTTGCCTGCCAACGGTAAAGACAGCTGTTGTCTGCTGCCACAATGGAACCGGCCGCAGAGCCACGGAGCAGCACTCTGCGTCCCCATAGTAACACTCACCTTGTGTGTACTCAAGAGGGAACTTATTAAGTCTTCTTTACAGATAAATAGTGAGTAAAATGTAAATTGTGAGGCCATATGCCACTTTCATGAAGTCTGCCTGTGAAATGAAAAGGTTTATTAAGCATTTAGAGCACTAAAAGTGAGATTGCTTGTGGGAGTGTGAAAGGGCGGCGCGCTGAGGTTAGACATATCATAACTCGCAGCATTAGCAAGGTAGAGTTGAGAAAATGTGGCTTTCTGTGTTGGATAAAACACATTATTGGACTGTTTAAGAGGCCATACTTACTTTATATTTTTATTTTTGCACCTGTCTTGTGGGACTGGAGAAAATCTCTCAGAAAAATCACTCTGAGTATGAAGTGGCTTCTCTAAAAGACATTAATGCACGGGGATATAGGCAAAGTAAAAGAGGGTAGTGAAACCTCGAAAAGCACTTTTCTTCCGTGTGAGAAAATTAATACATTCTAGCTGTACCTGTCCAGCCAAATCAGCGCTGACAGCTCGCTGTACTCGGCGGCTAATTTTAGAGTTAAGAATATGGTGCGCGATGGCTGCACAAGCATTTTGTTGAGAGGAGAGAAGCCACTAAGAAGCTGCGAACATCAAAGGTCCAACCTTTAATGCTCGCAGTCAATTGCATCGGGGTGGCTTCTGTTGCTGTAGAGCCCTCGCAGCCCCCACCGCCTTCCTGGCATTGTTTACAGAACAGTTTGAGCTACTGAATGGAAGACATTTTTTTCCATTATTATACTGGCCTCTGACAAAAGGACTGACAATGTCACAGATAAATATAAACACTTTACTTTGAATGGGTGACTGTTTTTCAGTCAACCGAGCCTGTTAGTTGCATATCAGATTTTTCTCTTTGTTAAAAAACGATAAGATATAATATAGCTGCTAAATCTAAAGTTTGAAATTGTTGTTTTAAAAAACAAAGCAAACTCCAACATAAAGGCAAGAGCAAGTGGTTGACTTGGCAGGGCAGCTGATGGCTGATTTCTAAGGCTGATGTCAGATGCAAAATTGCTGAACATCTTCATTGTCTCTGTACTTTGCTGCTGTTTATCTTGTCTCATATATCTTCACTAATGACACTAAATCTCTCTGTGCAGCAGCTAATTTCGAATTCTGACATATGTTTGCTCTACTCAAGCACCTGTTTTGCAAAGTTCTCTGCTAATTTTAGACTTAACCAGTAGCCAATGTGGACCAACCCAGTGTAGCCCCTGTTAGCCATCCCAGTGGTATTCAGTAGATATGAGGAAGACATACACTAATCAGCCACAACATTCTGACCACTGACAGGAGAAGTGTATAACATTGATCATATTGGTACTATGTGGTGTTCTGCTGGAAAACCTTGGATTTTGGCATCTGTGTTGATGAGACTTAGACACCCAAATAAACATTGTTCCAGAACAAGCACACTCCCTCATGCAAATGGAAATCCCAAATGTCACTGGTCTACCCCCGCAGGAAAATGCACCCCACCACCAGTGGCAAAAACATCAAACAATCAGGAACATCTTGAGGAACATGACAATGGCCCAACATGTTGATTTGACCTCCAAATTTCCTAAACCCCATTCTGATCAACAGGATGCAGTGGAACAAGTTTGATTGACAGAGGCCCCACTACACAAGCCAGAGTACCCAAAGCATCCACTGCCAACGTCCTGGTGCCAGACCCCATAGGACACCCTGAGAGGTCCTCATTTTTGACAACATAAGGGGGACCAACACAATATTAGGCAGGTGGTCATAATATTATGCCTGATTGGTATATGTGTCAGTAACTTTTCTTTCTCACTTCACAGCACGAGTGTCTGTAACCAGATTTCATGGCAATCCTCCTAACAGTTGCTCAAAGCCACAATAATGAGCCTGATAACGCTGAAAAGTATCCACACACCTGGAGTACTGGAAGGGTAAGGTATGCATCTGTCACTTGAACAATCCCAAATGAACCCACTGGCACAAAGTCTTCTGGAGTCCTCGACCTCTGACAGCTGGCCCATCGGAGGGCAGCTGCCAACGAACCAAACAGATTAAAGCAGAGCAATGAAAACATCACATTAAATTCAGCTGAGAAACAACACTGACTGAGGCTTTGGACTCACCCGCTGCTCCTGTGAAGTTGAGCATTACGTCGTATTATTGCGGGCTCCATGCACCTGCACTCGGTGTGGTTCGCTACTTTTATGAGCACAGGTTCTGGTACAAACTTGAATGGAATCACACTGAGGACCTAAAATACAGAATCACACACGCAGATGTCAGTTTTTGCCAGGTGAAAATTAGGGCGCTATTGAAATCCTTCAGGAAAAGGCTAGATGATTCAGTACTGATGACTCACGGTTTTATTGACATATACAGTAGTTGTGTTTCTGCAGGTGACGCCTTCTTGGTTACAGCAACCACTGCACCTGTCAGTAGGAAAACAAATGCACATCTGGGTAAAGTGAGGTGCAAGGCAAGACACTTGAAGATTTCACTGAAAGACACTTACAGCAAGTTCCTTGTTTTTCCCAGTTTTAAGGTACTTATGGTTAAAAGATCATCCTTGGTCACTGGTCAGACCAAAGCTACAGATTCCAGAGGGTAAGAACAGCTGTAATGTTGCTTACAGACTCAATACCTCTTGACAGGATTGTCAGAGGTATTAACTATGACTCCAAACAACTACTGAATCCTTTTTGGCAAATGTATTTGTCCCAACCACACACACATTTGATCAGTTGTGGCCAAATGTGTTGAATTCTTGTTTTCAGTCAGCTTCAGTAGTACAGGTAAGATGTGCCTAATTCCTATAAAATCATCTCAGAACACATTTATGTTTGAAATGTTCTGAATGTGTAGAAAGCTTTGAACATGAGCCGAAATCTTGCAGAAACACACATAAACTATTAAAGTCCATGAGTTTATAAATGAGTGAAAATGACATGAAAAGGTGCCAGAAAAGATAGAGAAAAAGACAGAAGGGTAAAATGTGTCCGCATGTGTGTCAACTTTGCAAGGATGATATTAAATGAGAAAAGTGGATCTATAGGAGAATAAATATTTCAAAGAAATACAGAATGCCTGAGGGTCTTTTAAATAATCACCTCATGCCTGAATGCCTTTTAATTAAATTCAGTTCTGTTTTATTCATATAGCACAAATTCACAACATAAGTAATCTCAGAGAATTCCCCATAGTAAATTAAAGACCTTAAAATGTACACAGAGAACCCAACAAAACCAATAAAAAAAAATAAAAAAAAACATTGTCAGAAAATGCACAAGCTAATAAAAAATTCAACTGAATGCTGGAAATTAAGTGTTTGACGTTCATAATTTCCTGGGACAGACCCACCAGAAACTCTTTTAATGTGTTCCCCACAATGTTTAAATAAAACCAACCCTGAGAAACCATCATCATGGTAACTGATATAATATATTTGTTGCCAGTTTGAGTATTAGAGGAGTTGCAGTAATTTGCTTTGAGCTTGTTGAAGTGTTAAAGTTCTGGATCTGGTTTCATGTCAAACAAACCTGTGGATGGACACACAGGGAGGCTTGAAGAACATGGAGGGGTCGGTGCCCAGTTCCTTGGCTACGTCGACGCATGTCTCCCTGGGCATGCACTGAGTCCGCTGCCACTCTTCATCTATGGCTGAATAGGGAAAAAAAACACAACAATCACAAACACATTAAACACACATATATATGCACTTGCATATACCTTGTACTGTATGTTAAATCCAACCTTTAAGTATCTCCAGGCTGTAGGATTCGGCAGCGTAGCGAGTCGAGCGGTGGGAGCCCACTGAGGGTGGAGAGGAGAGGGTCTCTGTCTGGGTCTCCGGCTGCTGAAGTCTCAGGCGACATTTCCACAACTTCCAGTCAGGAAAGTCTGCGAGTCTCAGCAGCTCATCCAGGCTGGAGGATGATCGCACCTTCCTCTCCCATTGCTTCATGACCTGCTGGGGTCACAGTCAGTCTCACATTATCATACAATGCCTATAAAAAAGTTTTCACCCCCCTTGGATGTTTCACCCTTTTGTTGCTTTTATACATGAAATCATGGTCAATATAATTTGGCTTTTTTGACAAGAATTTGCACACAAAAAAACAGATTTTTACAAAATAATGTCAACTAATTAAAAATATATAAGGTAAAGTAAATGATTGCAGAAATTTTCACCCCCGTTAAAGTGACTGACCTAATTCAGCAGAGGTCCAGCTAGTTGAAGTTGAAGCAGTCAAGAAGAGGACTGGTGAGGGAGGCCACCAAGACACTTACAACCATTCTGAAGGAGTTAAAAGCTTCAGTGGCTCAGATGGGAGAGACTTCAAGAGACATACAACAACTGTTGCCCGTGTTCCTCACCAGTCGAAGCGGTATGGGAGAGTGGCAAAGAGAAAGCCACTGTTGAAGAAAGCTCATAGGAAATCTCGCCTGCAATTTTCCCAAAGGCATGTGGGAGATTCCAAGGTCAATTGGAAAAAGGTTCTTTGGTCTGATGAGCCAAAAAATTTTGCTTTTTGGCCATCAGACTAGATGCTATGTTTGGCAAACACCAAACACTGCACATCACCACAAACACACCATCGCTACCATGAAGCATGGTGGTGGCAGCATCATGATGTGGGGATGCCTCTCAGCAGCAGGCCCTGGAAGGCTTGTAAAGGTAGAGGGGAACATGAATGCTGAAAAATATTACCAAATCCTGGAGGATGATCTGACTCTGCAGGAGAACTACAACTTGGGAGAAGATTTATTTTCCAGCAACGACCCCAAGCATACAGCAAAAGCTACACAGAAATCGTACAAAGACAACAAGATGGATGCTCCTGAGTGGCCAATTCAAAGCCCAGATCTCAATCCAATCTAGAATTTGTGGCTGGACTTGAATAGAGCTGTTCACGCCCGATCCCCGAGCAACCTGACAGAGCTCGAGCTTTTTTGCAAGGAAGAATGGAGAAGAATTGCAGTGTCCAGATGTGCAAGGCTGACTGAGACCTATCCACACAGACTCAGTGCTGTTTTTGCAGCCAAAGTGCATCTGCTAATTACTGACCTGAAGGAGGTGAATATTTATGCACTCATTTACTTTACCTTATATTTTTTTAATTAATTGACATTATTTTGTAAAAGCTCTTCACTTTGATATTAAAGAGTTTTGTTTTTGCAAATTCTTGTCAAAAAAGACAAATAATATTGACCATGATTTCATGTATAAAAGCAACAAAAGGGTGAAACATCCAAGCGGGGTGAATACTTTTTATAGGCACTGTAAATACAAACGGTGTTGATCTCATCCTGTCTCTGGACTTTTTTGGGGTAGAAATTTATTGAACTTAACTGGGCGCTGAGACACTGTAATGACTGTATTGAAAGCAGTTTACGAGTGCAGTTGCATTTCTTATTTGGTGACTTATTTAAGACTACTGAAGACTTTATGAAAAACATGCATAATGGTCTGGGTATCATCAGATAATCCTTAATTCATTTGAGCTTCAAAAAATGAAAAAAAACTTATTTTTTTTTCTGTGTTTCTAAGCCAACAGTGGGGGGAAACGTTTAAGGATTAAAATAAAAATAAGATAAAGAAAAATGGCAATGCCTCTTGTCATTTTTTATTTAGAAACCAAAAACAGAAGTCACATTATAGTTTTTGCTATTTAAACCAAATGAAGTTGCATGGTCTTGTCATTTTTTGTTTCCAAACAAAAAAATTTAAAAGGTTTTGTTTTGGCAAATTCCTTTTTTGTTTTTCTCATTTGGGACAGATGTCAGAACCATAGACAAGGTTAATAAAGGCCATAATATAAAGATGTTGTTTGCTAATTTCATTTGGACATTTAGACAAAAGGAGTTTGTAAAAAAAAAAAAACTAAATTGGAGCATTTTTTTGAGTTGAAATTTAGATTTTTTGTTTAATACTTAAGAACAAATCACCGATGTGATGTCTGTTTTGTCTTTTCCAAATGAGAAATGATAAAGGATTTGCAAAAAAAACTAAAATAAATCCTGTTGTTTTTTCATTTTTAGCATTCTGACACCTGAAACAGTTTCTCTGCTTTCAAAAAACAGAACAGAAAATATGACAGAAATATAATATTGTCTGCCAGAGAGTAACAGTCAAAAGACTAAATATTCTTTTTTTATTCTACTGAGAATTTTTTCAGCGCACTTTTAAATAAATTTTATACATTTACATGGTGGAAAGTAAATGTGATGCACTTTTATTTTTGGCAAATAGCGAATGATTTCCGTTAGTATTGTCACTGTGAGCCACTAATTTGAACACAGATCTTACAAAAACAATCAAATATGATTTTTATCTCTGAACTGGGTAAAGGTAAATGCATTTATGGATGCATTATATATACAACTGTACCTCATGCATCATTTTCTGCTGAACATGTGTCTTACACTGAGGCTGAATTATGTCTGCTGCTGTGTGGAGTGAATCTGAGCACTTGGCCTGATGTCACACTCATTAGCCAGCGTGAGATTATTAACAGCTGCAACAGCAAATTTGTACATTGTCCTCAGTGTGCCTTTATACCATCCTGTCCCTGGAAACTACTCATAGTGAAGTCTCATGACCCTGCTTCCAGAGTGCATGCCTTTTTACACATTATAATAACTGATAAAGAAAGTCAGCAACGGTGTCATCCGCTTCAAACCTCATGCACTGTACAGAATGTGCACATGTGCATTAACACACAGTTTAAAGTGAGGTATCAGATTGTCCTTGGCACCTCTCCATGGAGAGTGGAAGAGCTGTGAATCAGGGCTGGGAGAAAACCGTAAAACCACATGTCATGCTACCACAGTAGGGCAACATTCTCATGGTGACATAAAGCAGAACGAAATGGAAGCAGAATGAATCAGATCTGCAAGTATTATATAAGGGTGGTTATGAAATGCAGTCTAATAGGTTACTTAAGTTTATCCTTTCTCCCTGTCTCTCTTGCACCAGATCCAAAAAGATGTTCTGTGTGAAATATTTTAATTGTTTGGTTTTTGTTTTAAAATGTTAAATGGACTTTAAAGAGGTGGGGATGTGAGGAGAGATAAAAAATTGCAGGACTTCCCTGTCTAATTTTTTGAGGCAGCAAAGCCAAAGCCTGGTGCCAGATGGTAGGTCTACGACTGGGGTGGAGGCACGACGGAAAAGACAGTGGTGAAGTTTGCTTTTGTTTCCTTTGGACAACTGTAACCATCTAAGCCCCTCTGATGTGAGGGTGGGGCAGGTTTGCTGCTGCTTCCACTTAAACCACAGAAACAACAAACAAAAAATAGGGAGGTTTCCCTTCTGCAATTTCTGCCAGATAGACCCTCTAATGAGAAACAGAGGGAGGCTGCCTGAGAAAAGGGACGAGGTATAGATGCTAGGAGTTTAACTGGAGAGAGAAAAATAATGACAGCTAAAGAAAACTGATTAAAAGAGGAGAATAGGAGTGAAGTGGTTTGACTGAATTTCCCTCTTTTACATATGCAAGTGCACACATGATTACTGGACAGTGAGCACATCTGAGTTTACTGCAATGGCATGAGAAAATGAGAAAAAGAAGGAAAGAAGTTGCACAAAACGAGTGGTTTAATTAAATGAATCAAAGCTCTCCTTATTGCCAAGACAAACAAAACATGTTCGGCTAGAAAAAGGAGTGAATTAAAGAGGATTCTTTTATACACACAAGATGTAAAGCTTCATGCCACACTTACCCTGCTTCCTCCCTCCCTGTGCATGCTGAGGCCCACATTTATCCAGCTGAGCTCCACCACCAGAGTCACCAAGCAGGAGATTCTGCACAGCGTCCGTCTCATCTTCACCATCATCCCCTGACTCCGCTCGCCGTCTCTGAGAAGCAGGATGAACTTTTCCTCTTTTTTTTTTTTACTGGCGGAAGGCACTTGGCCGCCTCTCTGACTCAGTTTCCCAGACCAGCTGAGTCCCTCAGACCACACACACCGTCAGTCCTCTCGGTTGCAGGTATGTGCAACTCAAACTCTCGACCTTCCTGCTGCACAGTAGAGTGTGTTTGAGAGCCAGACGTAACCTGTCACAGCTACCCAGACGCCCACAAGCCAAATGGACAGGAGGCTTTAAAAACCTCTTACTGCTGGAGCTTTGACGCAGAACCCAAGGTGTCCAGTTAATTAATGAGGCTGCTAAAATGTTAGAAGCTGGAAGTCACTTAGGGGGGGAAAAAAACCCATAAAAGTCAGAATTCTTTTGAAGACTTCTTATCTCTCTTTTGTCCAAATGGATTTAAGGCCTGTGATATGTTTCAGGGCCTAAAGCTGGATGATCTGACCAAACTCCTCTGGCATCAATACATTTCTAATTTCAGGAGGTACGATATCTCTACATTTATGTCCCCGTTGACCATCTTCATCAATCCTGATCCTACTAGGGTTTTCTGTGTAAAAAGGCCTTTAAAAATCAGCCACACAGTTACTTCCACTAAGATCTGGGCTAATTCTGCAAAAAAAAAAAGCTACGTGAGGCTTGTATGTTGTCTGACCTTATGTCTCTTCCACTGCTGCTGGTCCTGCTGCCTTTTATTTGCTTGTGTTTCCCGTTTTCCCTTTTTAATGTCCGTCTGTCAAGTGATCAAGTCCCCGGCCTGTTAAATCCCCTAACAGTGTCCTTTCTTCTGGAGTTGCCAAACCGCACACAGCCGAAGAGTAGTAACATGTGTTTTAAATGTGATCCAGACCTCCGTAACGTGTGAAGGGAAATAAGATGCCAGCACCACCCCGTCCCACAGACACCCCACCCACTCACAGGCCCATCCAGGCCCATTTGACTCAGGATGTAAATCTGCTAGGAAAATATACAATGGAGGGAATATGGACAATATTCACAATTTTTATGCAAATCTATTCTGTTGGCTGAGAAACAATGCTGAGGTGCACAGAACAGGTGGAAGTTTCATTTAAAATAGGCAGCGCAAACTGAATGTTTGTATTTTTGGAAAAAGTGTTGAGAATAGATGTCTCAGAAACACATTTGTCTGTAGGGAAAGGTTATCCTGCTGGGACCTTGGTTATTTTAACAAGAACTTTCTGCAAATCTGTAGAAATAATGCAATAGCGCTTCCAATATTAATCAATTGTTTTAATTGACACTTTCCTCCCAGTAGATGTATTTAGATCAGCATCAAAAATAACTTTTAATGCTGGTAAATCAGTCTGTAAGTTAATATGTCTGATTCTGATAGTATCTGTTGCCCACAGCTACAGGGTGAAACTTTTTTCCTTCATTTCATTAAATGTCTGAAGTCATCTGAAGGCAGCATGAGAGGTATTTCATTAAAGCTTTAACCTTTAATTTAAGAAGTGCAGAGCAAAGTGCCATTACACACATTTACCTAACTCACGATCAAAAGACAGAAACTGTCCTCACATAAAAAATTATCCCACAGGTCATTTGTGCAAGCAGCTGTTACAACCCACAGATACGTGTTGTTCAAACCTTCCCAGCTGAAAAATTAAGCGCCATAAACTGCAGTTCCTCGAATGGCCACTAGAAGCTGCCTCCAAAAACAAGTCAATCCCCATAGATCCCCATGTTAAAATGCCCAACTTTACAGCAGAAATAAACCTGTTTACAGCCTGGTATAAAAAAGGTTTAAATCTCTATAGCTAATTTCTACATTAATGACAGTTGTAGGGGGTGAATGTTTTATATAACTCACTTGTTGAAACTGTAGGCTGGAAGTTATGCATAACTACATGGCTGCTTTGAGAGGTGATAGGTGGGTGGAAAAGAAATTGAAATGGTCCACCTCAGCTCCACTCACCCTCCATGTCTTTGCTCATTTTTGGATTAGCCAGGAGTTAGGAGGAGTCAGGCATTGCCAAGGTGGCAGCAGAGCTCCAAAATTGCAACTTACTAATACTTACGGGTAACTTTAGAGAAAGTTCTTCTATCCTTATATACAGTCAGTGTTTTGGTTGTAACAAAGCCCTCTAGTGGCCAGAGTGACTATGACAAGAACAATAAAAGTGAGGGTGAGGTGGTGGGGGTGCGGATGGGTCAATAAGCCACTGAAACAGGAAACTTCTATTAGTCTTCTGTTATAAACCAACAGCCAATATTTCCTTTAACTGCTCCAGAACCTTGACTTCATCTTATATTTATCGTTGTAACAGTAACAACCACTACAACCCTGACCTTTCTCATAACCTAACCAAGTTGTTTTTGAGCCTAAACCAAACCAAGTTATTTCAAATACCTTGCACACAGTTTCAGGAACTCAGTACCAGCTCTGTTATTTTAAACAGCTGAAGAAAATGTCATAAAAACCTAAATTTAACAAGTGGAAAGCAGACACAGGCACAGTTTCTCATTAATCTACATTTTACACAGTAGAAGGCAGCGTGCTAGCAAGTGGGTACGTCATCTACTCCCACGTTAAGCACTTATTACACACAAATTAGAAAAAGTATGAAATGTCCTCCAAACACATACAGTACATATCCCCAAAATATAAATGGCCAGTTTTTAAAACAGCAAAACTTTTATCATTTTTACAAAATCATCACAAACTAATATCTCCATAAATTTGATTCTTTAGCAGCTTAAAGTTTCACCAGGCAAAAACAATGTAACACATAGTATTCAGAGAGAATCCCTGATCTTGGATCTCCAGTTTAAGGCCCTTTCAAAGCCATTTCTGCTAGTCTGGTAATCCTTGATAGCCTCTCTGATCTCTTCCTCTGTGCTCATTACAAATGGACCTGAAGGGCAGACACAACATAGGATTAAATTACAAGTACTGATCACTTTCTGTGACTTCTGCAATATATCAAGCATTTATTTTATTCTTGTTGGCAAAATGGAGGGAATAGCACAAATGACATACCCTGTTGTAACACCGGCTCGTTGATTGGTTCTCCAGCAATCAGCACAAAATGGGAAACTTCAGAGGCCTGAAGGCGAAAAAACAAGACTGCAAACATCTTTGTATACGCTAAATGTGGACAGTGTTTCATTTCAAAATAAGTAGCTCCCAACTTAAGGATTGGGATCGCTCAACAGGTCCCAAGATCTATCATTTGGGCCACAAGGTTAAGTTACACATTTCTGTTTTTTCTTGCTGTTCTTTATTTTGTCATGAAACATTTTATCTTTTTAGAGAGCGTATAAAGACCTTGATATGAAACACACTGAGAAGGAAAAATCTCTTTTTTATTAGACAGTAAAACTGAATGACAAGGTGGACGGCCTGACATGGAAGAAGAAAGGGAAAAGTAATAGTGGATTAAACATGTCATGATATCTGGGAGTCTAAGCAATAAATCCATCAAGTCCAATCCAATGGTCCTGAATTGTGACAGTAAACTAAGATAAGCCAAGATTTGATTGAATCAGAATAAACAAAGGCAGAAAAGTCATCACTGGAATAAGGCAGAGGCAACATAGATGAGTCATGTGATTCAGACTGTAAACAAGGGATCAGCCCTGATATTCAGCCTTATCTTTCAATTATTGGTATGGAATTTTTTTCTAATAAAAGAGACTTATTTATAAGTGTGTAACTTTGCCGCCTCCCTATATGTAGTGACTCTGTGGTCTGATTGGTCATGAGTAGCAGCCAATCAAGATTGAAGGATAAATGCTGAAAAGTTCTCTTGGATTAAGTCAAAAATAAATAAAGGTATTTCAACAACGTTTTGTGTTGGAATTTGCATTGTTCTAAACTTTTAACACCAAGACTGCAAATATATATCTGTTTCAAATATTGGTCATTGGCCTATTTAATTACTAAGAATCTGTTTTAGTATTGGCGTTGAAAAAATCATATCAGTTGATCATTATTGCATATCAAAGGTTGTGGTGAGGTGGATTCGTCAAAAGAAAACATCTCTAACAGGTGACTTCAGAAGGACTAAAGTTAATATATAAGTCATTGGACAAACAAAATCCTAAATACTGTATGAGGAAATCTGAGAGAATGAGTTATGTACCTTGTTTTCAACCTTGACACACTCTCCATCTCCAAACAGCACGGTGTGATGAGGTTCTACCTGCTGCTGCTCCTGATCTGGACCTTAAAAACAAGGAAGTTGTAAATGAGTCCATCTACACCATTTTTTAGTTTCAACTGAAATCCGAACCCACTTCAGTTTGATTGGCCTGACCCTAATGTTCACATTCTGTCTCACATTTTGGACTTTAGTACCAAACAATATATACAATACAGTAATACACTTGTGTAATTTTACTTACTTGTGTAACAGGCACATTAATTCCCATTACGACAGCGTAGACCTACTACTTTATTTCCCACGCTCCAAATATTTTGAGAGAAACACTAAAATTAGGTCAAGCACAAACCAACTTGAATACAACACAATCCATCGTTTTAAATTGTGTTCATTGGTTTTTATGTTTTCCAACATGACTCAGTCATTCTGCTAATTTTCATTCTTTTACCGTGACTTGACATCATTACTATTTATTCCAAAGACTGGGAAATGGAAATGAACACGCATTCAGTTCGGGCAGCACAATACACATGTTATTAAAGGTGGAGGATTAGGTGTGTGGTCTGTGAGCTCTCTTTGAAAGCAAGTGGAAATCTATGACTTTTCATTGGGGAAATGAAAAACAGTGCCGGTGATGTAGGTCAATCACAGCAATGATGAGAAACACAAAGTGAAAGCTGTTTATGAGCCAATGTGAGCTTCATTAGCAGTAATTTGTTTAACAAATCATTTCTGGATACCACAGATCAAAACTACTACTGCAAAATAGAAATATACACAGTAGGCACCTGCAGGTTTTAGACATTTCAACCTGTTTTAGCAGTTTGTTTTCATGCTGCAATACTTAGTTGACTAATACTAGATGCTGAGAAAACCAGACAATTCCACTTATGTTGGATTCATTCATTAAAGCCAGCTGGTCCTGATTCGGCCAGACGACATGTAGAGTCGGAAAAATTCACATTCAAATAACCACTTTAATCTTAGCGGCCATGTTCATCCTCTCATGTCATCAAAACATCTGCCAGCAATTTCAGCCAGAATGAGAGGTCCTGCAGAGTAACAACGGAGAGTAATTAAATCATAATGAGATTTTATGAAACATTACTGAAGGGGGATTTCTGACTGAAAGCAAGAGGCTCCAACAGACCAACAAAGCCTCTGGAAATGAATCCACTGTCTGTAAAGGGTTTGTTGTCATGCAAGGGGATTTCCCTGATCACACGATGTGCTCTGATCGGAGGAAATGCTGGGTTTCATGGTAGAAGGTCAAACACTGATCCAAAAAGTTGAACTTAAAGCAAGAGGGGAAAGTGATTGATGTGAATATTTTTGATATCTTATAGACAGGCGTTAAATGATATTTCCAGAGATGTTGGGTTAATTTCAGAGGGAGCTAAATGGTTGAAAGTGAGAAGAGACCATAGATGAGAAATGGTACGAATCCATCAAGCTTTAAAGTGAAACACATGAGCATTTTGGCTGAACGTAGAAAAGGGAGCTGCGATTGGACGGAGATCACACACATATTTGTGATAAGACGTCGGCAGCAGGATGAGCAAGAAGGAAAACCTGGGAGCTGCAAGTATCCAACCAAAGGATGTTAGAACCACCCTGATTATTAGTGATTCCTACCTAATTATGAAACATTCAATGTACTGTACATATTCATAAGGGAAATCAAATGTTTCTAGCTGCAAAGTCAAATATAAAGGGTGCATAGTGGGCCTGTCATTTAAGAGAACATCAAACAGATGAAACTTACCGACATGAATGGATCCTGACAGTGTGTAGAGGAAGGCAGTCCATCCTGTAAAACACAGCAATATTATTATTTATATGTGTAGTAATCTGCTCTTAAACCTGCAATAACTGATTTTTGGTCACTTTCAGGCATCAGAAACAAGTTACCAACACTGGCGTACTGTTACCTTTTAAGTTAATGAATACAAACTTTGTCAGCAAACAATTTTCACATACCCAACCGTAACAGAGCAACTTTGCCAGTACTCAGTTCCAACTTCTGAGAGAAATATCTGCCCTATTATGTTCACAAGCTAGTCATAAACTGTTTCTGTCTGTCAGTTAGTGCAGCGAAGGTAAAGTAAAATGGGTTTTTAGAGCAACAGATGCTGAAAACGACACCAGCCATTTTGCCAAATGTTAATTAGGCTTGTTTCCATTACCTTTTTTGGAGTGAATAAACTGGGCTGCATAGTGTTGTCAGAAGGTGGCGATATAAGCTTGCTACACATGTCTGTAATAAACAGAGTAAAAGAAGCAAAACCAACTCTTTTCCAGTTGCTGAAAAAACTCACAGAAAAAACTGAAGAAACAAAAAAAAAACATGGCTGTCTATGAGAGAAAAAGTCTCTAGGAACTGTTTTCAATCGGGATCATTGTGATTACGGCTTGATGCTGGTATCGGCCATGTTTCATGCTGTTCTGAAACAACAACAAAAACTTTTGTTTTTGTTTCAAAACTTTTTTGCAAAATTGGGTGACTTGTTTTGAATTTTGCAGTTTCCTATAATCTTTTCTAATGCGATTCTTAAAAATGCACAATAAAGACACGTTATGGAAACACAGCTAATAAGAGCCGTGGGAGTGAATGAATGAGCGAACAGTAAAGTTCTGTTATAACAGATTTTAACTTATTGCTGAAATGCATATTCCATTCATATCAATTCAAAGTGTGTTATCTATTAATATCCAAATATTAGTTTTACTCCCCCACTGCGGCCACTGTTGGGCCCCTGAGCAAGGCCCTTAACCCCTGACTGCTCTCCGGGCGCTGCACTGTGGCAGCCCACTGCTCCTAGTATGTATAGTTAAGGTTAACTTTGAATAGGATGGGTCAAATGCGGAGAAGGAATTTCCCCAAGGGGATCAATAATGGTTAGATTATTATTATTCATATTATTATTAATATCTACTTTTTTTTTTACCACTAGTATGATTCTGGAGCAGTGAGTCTCAGATATGCTTGTTATCACGCATGCACATGAACATGAACATGAACATGAACATGAACACACAGGTGACGTAACACACATTCCTGCCAAATCTTTCATACAGTTTTTTCCCTCTGATCTAAAGTAAACGTGACAAGAAAGTCAGCAATGAAAGCAAATATGCAGGTTTCAAACTTGCAAACTTACTGAGATCTCATGAACTGCATTCAACTCATCTCAGTAATACTGAATATAAAACAAAACTCTGTTTATAATATAGCAAAACCACTTTATGCATCATTTCCTTTGAATTTGACTTTTCTTTTTTTTTTCTACCTAGACTTGCTTTCAATTGTTTTGGGATTGTTTTTCTGTTGCTTTACACAAAAAAAGACAGATTTGATGGTTAAAAAAAAAGCCCATTCGATAAAGCCACTTTTCATTTCCATGTTAAGTATGACTCATTGGTCCATTTCCCACCATAAAAGGAAAATATTCAGTACAGTCTGTGGTAAAAAGGGTCATCTCATGGCGAGGACACTTGCAAGGTTCCAGTAACCCAAAGTAAAAAGACAAATGAGGTGACAGGCTGTAACTATAAGTCTGATGACTCAGTACATGTTAGAGAAGCAAAATGGTGAATTTATGAATGCTTTTCTACCTAAAGGGACTGGCTGCACATGCAGGGCTCCTGCCTGCAGTCTGAAATCCAGGTACAAGGTCGGTGTCCTCGTCAAGACCTTAGACTGAACAACAAAAACAGAGGATCAGAAAAATATTCGTACTCTCACTTCCACACACACACACACAAGCCACAAGCTTTAGATATTTTGTATGAAACTGAAAACACATTAATGCAAATGTTAAAACAGTGGCGCCAGTGACTGTCATCATCATTTGTTTACAACTTCAGAACCGTCTGTACTGCTGGTCTGTGTGCTCAGTGAGCTGTGAATAATCAGTCAAAGTTGAATTACTTTGTTTTCATCCACATAATCCAGTTATATTTTTGTAATATTTTTGCTGCAAGTAAAATATTTTACCAGGAAAAGCTTTCACCACATGAACAGCCAATGCAAAGGACCTTAAACAAACTCTCGGCTTTGTATTTTTGGTTGTATTTTGTGCAGAGTCACTATTGCAAATAATGGCCAGGCAGCCAGAAATTTTACTCCAAATTAATAATTGTGTTGCTCTGTAATCTCCTTCACAAAAATTCTTGAGAATTAAAGGGAAATCTTGAACTTTGAAACTGACATTGTGTCATAATTAGTCAATATACCGATAATTTGTTGGTTTCTTCCTTTGAGGAACTCAGTAACTCATTGTTCACTCACTGCATTTTCTCCTCTTTCTTCTTTAGGCTTTTGTTTTTTTTACAGATGCATATCGTGACCTGTTCTTGTCCGAAGCGTACTTTCCTGTAAACTGTGATTCAAAGTGTCTTCTTACCACAGGAAACCACAATGTCTGAAGGACAAGGGGCATAAAACTCGAGTAAACCTGAGTTCAAACCAATTCGATTGTTTCAAAAAAGACTAGGCATTAACTGTAAAAACCCAAAATGAGCCTAATACTGTAGAAACACAATAAATAAAGAGAAACAGATGTTTCAACTCGGTGGTTTTAATGGGCCACAGCTCACAGTGTCTCCTGCCCTGAAGTAACCTTTCTCACTGTACGCGC
>OMNN01082404.1:0-44077 GCA_900302755.1 Chromis chromis | reverse complement strand
TGTAATAGAAAGAGGCCATGCTGTATTTACCACAGTGTAGGTTGTTGTTAGGCTTGGGAGGGCTGCCTTGTTTCAAATGCCTCCGGTCCCAGCTCATCACATCTCCATCCACACAGCTCAGACTCCTCAGCTCCTCGGCGCTCCATTCTTTGCTCCACATCCTGAACAGACCAATCTCACCAACCAGGTTGGTGCCGCTCTCTGGCTTCACTTCACCATTTGGTTGCACGAAATGAGATGCCCCGAGAGTGAGAGTGCCGTTTTGGGCCAGTCGCCGGTGTGGGATGGGATTTAGATGTGCCTCATCCAGACTGGTTTCGTTGACGTAGACCCTCAGCCGTTGAGTTCGGTTCGACCACGTGAGACAGACAGAGTACCATTCATCTACTATCAGCTCCTTTTGAAAGTGCTGTTCTTTTCCAAACAGCCACACTGTCAGATTTGTACTTGTGCCCACAAGTCCCAGCTCTATTGTTCTTTTTTTGGGAGCTTTGTAGACAAAACCTGTCCAGTCTGTTGGATGCATGCGGTATAAAAGTGTGCATACAGACAGCTCCGTCAGGGCTGGCACCACAACATCTGGTTGGAGCTGCCACAAATGCCGAGGGCTCCAAAACTGTAACTTCTTACCCCACAGACTGGTACTGGCAGATGCTGCTGGAAGTATACATGTCGTTAGCCTCATAGCATAATTGCCTAAGTCATATTTTGGCCAAATTGTGAGATCTGCCTAACTCTACTCTCCTAACCCTGCTGACTGACCGTGCAGAATGCTTGTTACGTTCCAAAATCACTATCTGTCAAAGTCATCCCTTTGGCGCTACATACAAAGATGGCTTTTCTGAAAACTAATATGACTCAGGCAATTATGCTATGAGGCTAACGATGTGAAAGAAGAAGGAAAACGATTTAAGATACAATCTATTTACCATAAAGATGAAAGAAATATGAGATTGCAGTTTAAAAAAGAGGCACAAAGTACACCATCAACACAATCAGTTGTTCACACCTCAACCGTCTCATAAAAGGAAACAAAAAGACATCAAGCATGCAGGTACTATTAACAGTTTCCATATGTACAAGTATTATTCTATGGGATATTTTGTAGCTACTACTTTAAGTGAAGTTGGAATCATTTACTTGAACCCAAAGGACACAGTGACACCAGCACACACAGACAAATGGTCAGCATAGACGGGCTTCTGATGGACTTCATATCAGCAAACAGGGTCAGTCAAGTGGTCATCTGCTGAAGGGCGACAACAGGATTTTACATTCAAAAAAATAACATTTAAAAAAGTTATTTTTGTGCGACCAAACGCAGCATTTGAAATAAAACTTACCATGGTTTTCTCCTTGAAACGTTCAGATCTGACGCTGAGGCATAAGACTGCTGGCAAGCGTCAGTTTATTACTGTATAAGGGACCTCCACACCCTCTTCCCTTAGTTCCCCCGAGTTATTCATTAATCACCTGCAATAAACATAACTAACAAACATGATAATGCTAAACCCCTGACTTCTTCATGAAACCTTTGCAAAAGTTAAAACCAGTAGTCTCCCATTATTGTTTCAGCTCTTAGCGTTCAGTATGAGCTCATCTGGTTTTAGTTTGTCATGTATTGACTCAACATATACCAAACTTTGAGGACTGTTACACAAGCTTCCTCTTTAATATAAACTTCCATTTTAAACTTCCTCCTACATGACGAGGGACGCTTCTGTGAAATGCTAAAATATTCTAATGAACATTGATAATCGCCCAAAGCAGAAGAAGGGAGTGATTTGTCATGGGAGCATAAAACATCTGCATAAGTTTCAGCTGCTTCTACAGATGCTGCATGGAAATGTTTAATGATTCTATCTGAGGCAACAGGATATTGTGAGTTCAAGTTTCCTACATTTCAGGCTACATGAGTCAAAGTAATATTCTTGTGCTTTACAATTATCCTCCAGTGATAACTGCTCAAACAAATCTAATTGGTTTTTCTGTGACATATGATGACTCTGGTTGTCTCACATGTACAGATCCGGAGGTTAGGTCGCTTCTTTAAGCCTAATCAATGTAAACATCCGGTGTATGTCAATAGTAGCTCATGATATCTTGCCAGGGTGATAAAAAAACAGGTTTGAACAAAGAGGGAGTTGAAGTTTGTTTGTCAGTTTTTTAGCTCCATGCTACAACCAAGTGGACAAACAGCATATTGCAATTGTATGAGTTTGTCCAGCTAAGTTTATGGACCTTTTAGAACATTTTCTACAGCAGATTTGCAGTAGTAGTGATATTAAAGATTTTATTCCAGTCTGCGAACACATTCACACAAGCAAAGTCTCTTTATCGGAAGCAGGTTTTATAACAAGGGTCTCATTCATGAGTTTTAATTCCTTCCTTCCTTGTCTGAGAAGCTGGAGCCAAAACAAGCAGGTTCCCCAGAGGGAATGTGAGAAGGCAGTGTGTGACGCGAGGTAGAGCCCAGGTGGAGGACTCCTATTCACTGGTCCATGGGTGATAGTCTGGTTGGGAACCTCTCCTGCGTCATTAGTGATGTAGAATGAGGGGGATTCCCAAAGAGCTTTCCCACCACTGCCTGGCCACCTCTGCTGAGTCTGGGACAAACTTTTAGAGGGAAACCATACAACTCACACTCATGGTAGCTGTAAATCAACGATTAGTCTTTGAGGCATACACTAGCAAGTCAAATATACTGATCATTTGAAACTTGCCAAGTTAGTTTTTATTGCTTTTCTGTGCTGTTGTATTTTTTTTATATATAATTTTCCTCACAGTTTGAGATTTTTTTATTATTGCTTTTACTAGTGGATACATACTTCTTCTGGGTTACACTTTTTGTATAGCAAGGAAGGTGGATAACATTCACCTTAGAGAAGGCCGATGGACATTTATCCCATGGAGGTTTGTCTCTATGCTGTTCTGCTCATGGTAGGTCTGACTTTTAATACAGTTTCGGTGTCTCATCCTGAACTATTTCCACACAAACAATATTTTCAGTGTTGGAAAGTAACTAAATACAATTACTCAAGTCCTGGACTTAAATGCACCATTAAGGTAAATGTATTTTATTTCCCATTTAATGCTATTTCATTTCTCTGCTTTACATTTGAGAGGATAAACAATGCACTTTTTCATTGCATTTAACCCCATTTGACACCTTATGTTGCCATATTTCTGATGTATGACGTGATGAATTGCTCAGTGCACAAAATCCGCTTTTTAATATCAGTCTTTGATTGAGTTCTTAAATCTTATTTACTTGAAAAGCAAGTGATGAAAGCTGTCAATGCTGGAGAAGTATTGAAGCCTGTTGAAAATTTCATTTTTCATTTTTCCCAATGCAAGTGCAGCAATTCTTTTGTATTTCAGGACATTTCTGATTTAAATTTAAAGCAACAATAAAACTACAATGAAAGATTTTTCTTTTTTTCATAAAATATTTAGAATTATATATTATATACGATATATGATACAATAACCTCAAATAAATCATTTAAAAAGGTTTGATTTGGATAGTTTAAGCACATTTTGCAGATAATGCTTCTGTTATTTTACCTCTGTAGGATTTTGAATGCAGGACTTCTACTAGTTTGACTACTATGACCTGTTACTTTTGTAAAGTAATGCATACTTATTTCACCTCTGATCATTTTAAATGTGTATTTCTTCAGGTTTCATGTGTGAAATCGGAGCCGAGCTGTGATCAGACAGAGTTCTTACACTCTAATGGTACATGTGTCGCCTGCCCTGTGTGTTTGCCTGGAGAACAGCTCTCAGAGGTAAAACACATTATAAAGCACTGTGCTATAGCTGTCCTTTGCTTACTGGTTGTGCTACATGGGTCTATATGTGCATCATTCTCAGGACTGTGGCTTCGGAGACGGTGGGGAAGGCGTCTGTATTCTGTGTGAAGAAGGAAAGTTCAGCACAGAAACGGGCGTGGCTCCCTGCAGGAGATGCACCCAGTGTAACCTGCTGAACCGCCTGCTGGAGACGACGTGTTCACCCACCAGTGATGCTCTGTGTGGCAGCTGCCTCCCAGGGTCAGTTACACCCCCGATGCCAGCAAAAACACCAGTCACAGTTGATTTTGTGTTGATCTTATGTGGTTGTGTTTGCAGGTATTATGAACTCAGGAGCATGACCGGGGAAGCGGAGCTGTTCTGTGTGCCTTGTTACAGTCATGACACAGTCCATAAAGAGTGTTTGCTTTTGACACCTCAAAGCTCTAAAACACGTAAGATCTGGAAATGAACTATAGACTGCATGACAGTAGTAATAAGCTTCTATACACAGACATGTTGTAAGGGAAAAGTTGTATTTCTCTGACAGAGAGCGGCGTCACTTTGCCTGAAGGAAGTCTCAAAGAACCCAAAGAGAAGAGTGAGTAACTCTGGATCATCAACTTCTTTTCTTTTAAGCCTTGTATCAAGTTGACTTTACTGACTTCCTGTTTATTCAAGGAGTTAAAGAAGAGAGCTTTTCCGTGGTGCTGATCGGTTCTGCAACAGCTACCTTGATTTTCGTCATTGCTCTGCTGCTTTGGGTTTTCCTTCTGACTGCTGAGCGATTCAGTGAGTAGATAATGTTTTTCTATTTTTATCCGCTCTGTATTTTGTTTGCTTTGGATCATATACACCTATTGTAATGTTCAGAACCAGTTCCTGAGTGTTGTCCTGAGCCTGGAGGCCTGTCGTCTGCAGCCGACCTTCAGTACACTCCTCTGTACAGCCACACAGAGAGAGAAATGACACCACCAGAAGGCCCCTCACAGATGGTTTCAGCTGAAGATCCTTTGAGGTATTCGGTGAATACTTCTTCAAGGGAGCAGCTGCATCATTGCTTCCACACTCTTCTTGTATCTATATGTAATTACTTACACCATTAATTATCTCCCCTCCCCAGAGGCCTGAACTCACTGAGCCATGAGAACGAGCTGCATCCGACTTCTATTGTAATTAATGTCACCACCAACATCAAGCCCTCCAGTCAGAACAAAGAAAACATCACACAGGAGCAACAACAGAACTTCACCACTGAGGAGGTAAAGTCAGAGGCACCTCATTAATAGCTCAGCCACAGAGGTATATCTGTTTTTCATTAGAGTGTCCTTTAAAGAAAATATACGAAACTTAATTATACCCACAGCTTAACAGTTTATTCAAACTTCAACCTGGGAGTTAATGTATTAAATTATCTATTAGAGCATTTGCACAAAGAATTAAAATGATCATATTTATGTTATTATTTGTATGTTATTTGTTAAAGCACAAATCCGGGCAACAGTGGGGCAACTGGATTTTTAAAGCAAACTAAAACCCAAATCATTTTCACTTGTTTTACATGAAAATGTAATTTCAGAGTACCTACGGTGGTATCAAAGTAAAGGAGATAATTTCGTTTTGAGATGGTTTCTGTTGATACTTGTGCCATCACCCCAGTATGAGTGAAGCGAATGGTTTTTTATGTGGTGAACAAAGCATGAAAAACTACGTTCGAAAAATCCTGTTATAAATGTTCTTGTCCAGAAATAAAGTAATTGATAATCCACAGACTTTCGATAGGTAGTTTTAAAGATGGCCATTATGTTTCTAAATAATAATAATAATAATAATGATAATAAAATTCAAATACACTGTAAAAAGTGAACGTTTTTGACTATATGTTTTATAATAAACTGTCATTTTACAGATTTTCCCTGTTTTGCTCTTCTTCTTTCTTTCTTTCTTTTTTTTTTTTTTTTACAGTGTAGTTAAAAAAGTATCTTCATTCTACAGATTCAGTGTTAGATTCAGAAGAGACCAGGAATCCTAAATACAGACTCACAATTCTGATAAATACATTGTCACAGTATGATGATCTCAACAGTATAACAAACACAAAAAATGACAAGCTATCACTGATCACTCCACACTACTGACACTGACACACTACTTTACTCCTGTTAGGATGATGTGGGAATCTGTAGTGCCTATTTCTTACCCCTGTCACTTTTATTGTGTCATTATCAGATGGAGAAAAAGCTACAGACAATATGGGAGATTGCTCAAGGTACGTTTTCCACCAGCTACAGCACCTGTTAATGGAAAGTACATTTCAGTCACATAAAGGACCAATAGGGTACATTTATTCAAGGACTGCATAACTTTTACATTAATACTTTAATTGCATTTTGCTGCTAATACTAATGTACTTTTGTTGCATTGTTATATTGCTGTATTTACTTCAAGTAAAGTTAAGTTAACGATCTGTATATTATTCTTCCACCTCTGATTCAGTACATTAATTGTACTTTCACTCCTATAGATCAGAGTATTGAGATGCTCGACTACGACTCAGTCCAGGACTTGTCTCTGCTGCTCGACTCCGCTGACAACGTCAACATTTTAAAGAGGCTGGGCCGATCTCTGGGGGTCCCACCTCAGGTTATTGCCCATCTCCAAGGCTTCCAGGACCTTTTCCAGTACCTGCGCACCTCCACTTACACACTACTGCCCCAGCTGGCCCAGGCTGCAGCACTCCTGCCTAATCATGAAGTTGTTGCTCGGATTCACAGAGCTGTGGTGAACAAGTGACCACTCAGACCCCAGGAGGGTGTTGCCATGGCTTTGACTGTTATACAGTATTTATGACCTACTTTGTATTATGACACCTTCACCTGATCATCGAATGAACCTAATACTCACTGTTGGGAGTCAGAGACATTGTTTTTACTGGAGTAAATAGATTTCAGTGACATGTGATATCACTGTAGTGGAAATAATGAATTAACATTTTTCATCCATTGTTGCCCGTAGTATGGAGAATGCTCAAAATCTTAATAAATTAGTCATTTCTGATAGATTATGTCATGCGTCAGTGCACATTGAAAACACTCATGATTCGTTCTTCTGAGTGTTAAATAATACAATATCCAGGTCATTGAAACTGAACCCTGCTCGCGGTGTTATTTCCTGTTTACCATGTAAAATAGATGAGCGGCCCTCTGGCTAAAGCATGTGAGAGACACCAGGACAGAGAGTGCAGTGTTCATGTTGCGGGAAACAACCCAGACTCCTGAGAAAATGTGTTATCCTCTCATTTGGAGAAGTTTGCCAACTGAACTGCTTTCCTTGATCTCTGGCTCTGCAGATTCTTCGGCCCATTAAATCTGGTAAGGCCTTTTCCACTAATTCTTTTCAAATCCATTCGAACAGCTTGTGATGAACAAAGTGTACTGTCTTTCTTTTTGTTTTATTCTTAAAACTCTCCAACTCACCTATTGAAATGTATTGTATACCATTCAAATCTCTTTAGTTAACTCAACCTTCTTGTCTTATTCAAGTACTGCAGTCGTTTTATTTAAAAGTTCTGGAACTTCTTGTGTTGTCAGCATCTCTGTGAGGAAGAACTTCCTATTTATTAGCATGCAGTGACACCATATTAACACTGGAGGGAGCTGTTTGCTGTAATAGTAAATGTCACGCCTCCACCCCCCACCTCGATCGTCTATTAAAAAAAGAGGACTCACTAATTAGTGTCACACTTTGTAGTTTGCACAGTTTTTCTATTGGACGTCACACAAACAAGTAAGAAGCTTCAAAATGCTGCCTTCTCTGCTTTCACTTTAACTACTTGAAGTCATAAAAAACTACTTGCAGTGCAGTGAAAATGTAAATGTTTTTAATTAATAGATATCATCATGAAACTGATGATTACTTACAATAAGACAATGTTTTTTTGCATTCTAAATTTTACACTCAAAAGTGCAAATGAGGCATTATATAATCTACAAATGCCCTAATTCGCATTCATTTCTAGAACAGAAACCCAGACACTGGTTAAAGCTGACTTTTAAATGTTTGTCTCATTTTGCTGACATATTAAAGTCGAAGGCTTTTACATGGGGTCTGTTTTATCACTCCATATATCAATAATTCATTCAACCTTCATTTCAGTTTATATTATTTGTAATATGCATTGTGCAATATATACAGTATAGAAAAGACGCAGTGTGCAAAAATGTGGAAAATCTGAAATTATCAAAATGACTTGCATATATCCCGTGTGCAAAAAAAATCTACAAAATGTATATATGAACATATGAAACTGTCTTGGGCTGCACGGTGGCACAGTGGTTAGCACCGCCGTCTCACAGCTAGAAGATCCCCTGTTCGCGTCCCGGTTAGGACGCCTGGGATCTTTCTGTGTGGAGTTTGCATGTTCTCCCCGTGCATGCGTGGGTTTTCACCAGGTTCTCCAGCTTCCTCCCACAGTCCAAAAACATGCTGAGGTTAATTGGTAATTCTAAATTGTCCGTAGGTGTGAATGAGAGTGTGCTTGGTTGTCTGTCTATGTGTGGCCCTGTGATGGACTGGCGACCTGTCCAGGGTGTCCCCTGCCTTCGCCCTAAGTTGGCTGGGATAGGCTCCAGCCCCCCCGCGACCCTCCAGAGGATTAAGCGGTGTACAGATAATGTACAGATAATGGATGGATGGATGAAACTGTCTTAGAATATATTTAACATATATAGAGAAATAAGCATGTAGTGTTTATTATGAATAAAATGTTCAATAAA
Organism: Chromis chromis; assembly: GCA_900302755.1. Classification (NCBI taxonomy): domain Eukaryota; kingdom Metazoa; phylum Chordata; class Actinopteri; family Pomacentridae; genus Chromis; species Chromis chromis. The sequence continues at coordinate 35,508 of OMNN01082404.1, read as the reverse complement.
TCAGTCACCTCTGTAGAAACCTTCAGAATATAGAAATGGAGATTTCTGGTTCAGAGAAATGGCTAATTTTAAGACAGTGGCCTTTAAAGATATGTGTTGTAACTGAATTTTACAGATGTGAGAAGACAAAGTGTAGTAAAAATAAATGTGTAATTTGAATGTTTTCTTTAAACTAGTCTGAAAGAAGTCATATGATAGAAATGAAATATTCCAAAATATGAAAATAAACCAGTGCCTGTAGTCTTCCTTCAGTTGAATTAACGTTAACCTCGTGTTTATCCTGTTTTTACACTCTATGGAACTGCTTTTGAACATGACATAGGAAGTGTTTGATGTTGGACCATTTCTAATTGTTAATGTCACACAAAGCAGCACATTGAATGAAAAACACACAGCTTTTTTAAATGGCCATTTAAAGTTGTGTACAATACATACTGTGTAAATTTGCACATTCTTAGGTGAATAATTTGCATGTTACAGCAGCTGCATACAGATTAGGAATAGAATAGAATAGCTCTTTATTGCCATTGTGCAAAAGATTAAGGCAGAAAGAAGCACAAGAATTACAAAAAGTACAACAGGGCTAAAAAATAAAGATATAATAATAAAAACGGTCCCACAGAGACAATACACCAGGCATGATGAATCTACATATGGATATGTACATTATGACATAGTGAAATTTACATATGAACACTTTTTTTCTATTAAGATTTTTTTTTTTAACCTAAATTCTCTATTTGTTTACTGCAATGAACCAAATGCACCATGTCAAATTCCTCGTATACAAAAACCTACTTGGCAATAAAACTGACTCTGATTGCTTCATCAGTCCTGCGTGTTGTTGGTTTGTGTAAACCGGTCAGAGTGAGATGTCCTGTCACGCGGACGCTCTTTGACGTCCACGTCCCCGCGGTGTCCGAGTCCTGCCGGCAGCGATGTGTTACGCGCTCCTGCTGTAGAAAAAAACAGAGAAGGAAAACTTCATAGAAATGGCGGAGGGTACTACGACTCTCAAAGGCTTGCGAGCCCAAATGGGTAAGAAAAACTACGGCAGTCGTGGCTGCTTTAATTGACCCACTTGTCTCTTTCAATGTAGTTTGTAATGTTCGCAAAGCAACTGCCGCCGTTTACCGGGTAGTTCGTTGAAACGCGGCCAGCTTTTCTAGCTAGTAACGTTAGCTCGCTGTCCGGTTATCTGCTCACAATGGACGCCAAAAAAAATCCTAACTTGTTCCCGCTTTAAAAGTTACACGTTCAATTGAATTTGCAAACCTAGCCGGTAGTTGTGCTGGTGCTTTTTAAGGGGAAGCTGAACTCACTGGGAGTACAGTGCTAGCTAAAGTTGTAGCCCTGGAGCCGGGTTGACATATCACGACTTGTCGCCTAGCACGCCTTAGCTCTGCTTTAGCTCGGCTTTACCGCATTTTAATCACGTTGTCTTTTACTCTAAACGCTTGGTAAACGAAGCTAGCTAGCTGCTTTTGTAACTTACAAAACCTCCGTGGTTTAGTTAATGTTGTGCTTTACTCGGGGATTCTTGTCAAAAGTGACCATCTGCTATGTGTATCAGGAAGAGCTCAGCTTTTCTGCTCATGTCTTTTGTATTTACAGAGATCTGAGGTGATGCCCTCACTAGGAACCTACAGACAACTTGCTTCCTCCGACCACAGATCAGCTGCTTCACAGTACATCAGCAGTTTTGTAGTTTCCTGCTAGATACTCCTCTTTATCTAATGTGAAGTGATCTTTCCTCTCCTGTATCCATTGGTTGACAGTTTTGCTTATTTGTTGACATATGGCATAACCCCCTCCACTCTCCAGGGAGGGCAACTACAACAATGTCTGACCTGAATTTCAGATAAAGCTGGAGTGTCAGACTCTGTCAAACACAGCGGTCTGATAGGAGAGTATGTCTAGTCTCTGAAATCTCTAGATGCATTGATAACTGGGTTTTGGTTGGACCAGCAGCCTTTTGTCACAAACTATTCTGTTAAGCAAACGGCACGTTAGATATTTGGAAATATAACTATGTAGGCCAACCGAAGCAGCAGTCTCTATCAGTGCTTTTCATCCAAGCGTCAGCTGGCCCCATCCAGACTTAGACATGGATGTTTACTGTGCTTGCATCTGCGCGTATGAATGCATGGTTTGTTATGGCTGGAGCAGCAGTTGGGCTGTTTTTTAGTGTTTTAGGGTAAGAGGGAGTTCTCTGCATACCCACTTTGGGTGTAGGCATGTTTTACTCCTGGCAACTACTGGACCATATTTAGTGCTGATCTTCTTCCTGTTTCCCTTAACTTTTCCAGTCAGTTTTTTTTCAATCTGGAACCCAATTCTGTGGCTTTATGAAAATATCCACCAAGTTTAGAGGTATGCATTGGAATCCTGGCTTTGTGAGGAATAAAACGATGTCCTGAGCTAAAGTTTGCTCGGCCTTCAGTCAGAGTGGAGGACTGACAATAATAAAATCATGTTAGGAATCTAGCTCATGTGCATGGTCATTTCCACAAGAATGTGAGGAAGGAGAAAGCGTACCCTGCTATTATGAAGGGAGATCACACTACTGCAAGTCACACTGCAAGGTTATCCGGATCCTGGCTCAGCAAATGCTGCTGCAGAATTAAAAGCATGAGAAATATTTCTGAACTGGTTGGATTTAACCAAAGGAGGAAATCAACCAGCCTCAGCTTCAGTGTGTAGTTTGTTGGATCTGTCCACTTAACTTTGGTGTTCTACCACAAATGTTCCAGCCCTGTTTTGATTTTACCTTTTAGAATGACAGATGGGAGTGTATGCGTGTGCACACGTACATACAAACCTCAGATTTGAATAGCAAAACATGTTAATTTGTATAGACTATGACTAACATCAGACTATAATCAGAATAGTTTTCTCTATAAGGCACTGGTTTGTATGTTTAGATAACATATTTGCTTCTGGTTAACATTATCTGCCTGCACATGCACAGTTCCCTCGGCAGATTTCTGTAGAGATTTGGCATAGTTCAGGGATTAAGTCCATTTAGAATTAGTTCCAAATTGTCCAGTTGTTGATAGTCGGTTTGTCTCGTCAGTCGATATCTGACTGTGAGGCACAGTGGTAAAGTTTGATTTTATATGGTATATGGTATGCTAAAGATCAGCTGTGCAAATGAGGCGTACAAAAGATGTGACAATACATGTGTTTGTCACATATTGTTGATGTTTGCTTCTACACTTTTGGCTCTAACTTGTCTTTGTTGTCTTTGGATCTAGAAACTAAACAATTACAGGCGACATAGGCTAATAACGTTTAATTACACTTTGTTTACTAGAACGTAACTACAGATTCCACATTATTCATAAATAGAAATAGCAGTTCAACTTCATAACCTGTTTCATTTAGTAGAGTTTCATAATAATAGGCATTTTTGTTCATCAAATGGTCAGAAATAACTGGAAAATACAGAAACACACACTCATGCTTTCTGTCATAGGTAGCTGCCCCACCAAAGGCCCATTCTGAGCCAGGAAAAACCCCGTAGAGTCATAATCGTAAATGATAATGGATTTGGAAATGATTAAATCCTGTTAATGCTCATTTCAGTAAGAGAAATTGGTCCATCTGGAGGAAGAGACTCCCTTGGAAACTGGGATGTGTCATCATTATCCAGCTAGTACTGCAAATAGCCATGGCTTACCTTTGCATGAACAGGTCTCGATAATCCCGTAGAAGATTTAGTGTGTTTGTGCGTGCACGTTTGTGAGCATGCTTCTGCAGTGTTATCTATGGAGGATCAATTGTTAATGACTTAATTTCAAACTAGTATTACACAAGACGATTTCACAATTTTTGGTTACAATTATTAATAATAATGCATTGGTTTTATATAGCGCTTTTCTAGACACTCAAAGACGCTTTACATTGCATTATACATTCACTCCATACACGATGGTGGTAAGTTACGTATGTAAACACAGCTGCCCTGGGGTAGACTGACTGAAGCCAGGCTGCCAATCTGCGCCATCGGCCCCTTCGACCACCACCAACCACTCACTCTCACGCTGCATTCACCCAGGCTTCCTGGTGTTCCCTCACGGTCTCCCATCCAGGTACTGACCAGGCCCTACCTCGCTTAGCTTCTGAGATCTGACGAGATCGGGCATCCACAAGGCGGTACGGTATTAACTAAAGAAAAGGAAGTTAGCGGTAGTTAGAGTTGTTTTTCTTGTGTATTGTCTCTGATGGTGTTTAGTTAGAGTTAAAAGTCCCTTTGCAATTTTAGTGCCTGATGTCAAATGGTCGTCCACCCTTATATTTAGCAGTGCAGACATTTCCTGTGAGCTACTTAGTTGTACCATGCTGCAGGGCACAATAAAAAGAGCAGTTGGCAGGACTGACAGAGAAGAGACCTGACCCACTGATCTAAGTCTTGCTTTTCCCTCGGACTGTGTCCACTACATCAACAATGTTTGTGACACAGGCTGCCAGAAATATGTCTGACAATCTTGCTTGTTACTTAGAGAACTACCGTTTGACTGTTGTGATGTAGCGCAGACTGGCCTGTTTCCTGTTAGCGTTTTGTCTGGCCTGCAGAGCTGGGTCATCACCAGCCCCCCTGGTGGTCTTTACTGCTGCCTTAATAACCCAGCAGCCTGAGGGCTGAACCACATCCGATCAATAAGTGTATGTGCCCCACTCAGAATGTTTTTTGAGCATCTCCTGCCACCTTAGACTGTTGGACTTTGCTGAAACCAGTATCACAGTAGGTGTACAAATCTATATTGATTGTTTATTCCAGATTTACCATTTTTATTCATCACAGGATAAAATATATTAAACTATGTGAGGATTTTTTTTGATGACCGAGTGGAAATGACATATTACTGCTTCATACTGAAACTCAAAATTTCTTCCAGACACTACCACCTACTTGAATTATTGATTATCTAGCTCAGAGAATGCCATTGATCTGCCCAGTGTATAATTAGCAGCCAGGTTAATTAGCACTGCTTTTGTCCCTGTCTAATGTGTTTTAAGATTTAGCTGAGTTTGTTGATGCAGCAGCAGTGATGTATGTTAATGTGTGCAAATCTCCATAGTGATGGAGTGATGAGAGACGGCTCCTCTGATTGGCTCCTTTTATTTCTATGAGAACACCTGGCTCTCTTGAGCTGTGTTGGTAAAACAGTATCTCTTCCCCCATCTCATTGAAGGACTTCAATCAACCCACAAGTGTATCAGTGGAGAGTATGTGCTTTTTATTCCAAGATGCTGACTTGGTCTCGTTTTGCATATATTTAGCTTTTTTCTCGTCACTACAGAACCACTGTGGTTGTGTCAGTAAAATCTTTATAGCTTCAATGTTTGCCACAGAAAAGCTTATTAAAGTAGAAATCATAGTTCATGATTTTATGCATAAGTAGTCAGCATTGTTTGGTTTAACAGCTGCTACCTACTCAAGCCCTTTGCTTTCCTGTCTGCTTTTGCTTCCTTCATTGTTAAACAACCTATTGTTTATTGAAACAAATAATCGACTATCTGGATTGTATTTATTTGGCTATCTGCTTTTTATATTTAGCTAAAGGTTTTTCATTTAGCTTAAGTGTTGTGTACTTTTGGAATTATCGTGTATTTGTGTTTATGAGAGTCATTGCTACAACACTTCCTAGCTTTATTATATCATGTTGAAAAGTTGGTAAACCCGGTGGCTGGGACCAGAACATGAACGCAGCACACCCTGAATGACTGGCACACAGAGAGGCCTGGTAAAGAGACAGCAGTCCGATGTGGCAGCCAGTTAGCTTCACCGCTGTGGCAAGGGCCTTTTTTTGACGTGGGGCTAATGTGGGCCAGCGACGGACTGATGGCTGCTGTAGTTTCTGTGATAACTTACTGAGGACAGGGTTCTGAGGCTGGGTTTACCTTGTTGACTCAGTGGAGCTGTGCATGTTGGAGGTTGATGGAGAGCTTTCCAACCATTATATCTTTGTCTAACCATACTGCCCCACTGTAGTTGTAGTTTAAAAGGCTTTTCCCTGTATGCTCAGGCCTGGTGGGCCATGGGGATTACAACATGCTAGCAGAAGCCATGGTTCAGATATTTTTGGTTGATCATCTTCCCTGCAGTTCTCATGTGCTCAGATCAGCTGTGAAGTTGGACTGCATGTCCCCAGAATGTGAGAAGGTAGTCTGAGCTTTTCTGTAATCACATCAGGTAATGACACTTTAGTAAGAGATAATGCCTTCATGTCAGGTCTCTGTGCTGTGTTCGTCTCCTGCTTACTCTGATGTCTGGTTTGTTAAAGCCACCTCAGGATGATTGCTTTGGCAACTACGGTAATTTGGTCATTGAAAATTACAGTAATCCCTCGTCTATCGCTGGGGTCAGGTTCCAGAACCCCCCACGATAGACGAAATCTGCGAAGTAGGGACCATATATTTATTTCATTATTTATATGTATATTAAGGCTTTATAAACCCTTCCCACACTCTTATAAACACGTCCTATGCTCTTAAACACTCCCTACACTCTTAAACCTATCCAACAAGAGTAGCTCAAGCGGAAGCGGCCGTAGCTGCGTTTTCCATACGTGCTTCTACTCATCTGCTGTACGCTACGTATTTTATATACAATTTAAAAATCTGCGATACAGTGAGACCGCGAAAAGTGAACCGCGATATGGCGAGGGATTACTGTATACCATTTAAGCGCAATATTTGGGCTCTCGGGTGAACTCTTTACATTATTTTGTACAAATTAATAATGTTTGAGTAGCCCTTTTTATATATTTTATGCTGCATCTACTGCAGTGTGCAAAATCAGCATCATTTCATTCACAAGGTGATACTTTTGATAAGAAGACTGTGAATCGTACATCTGAAATGTGATGTAACTGTTGCCTGTAAGCTGACACTTATTCTAATGACTGCTCTGTTCTCTTTATTTAGCTGTGAATCATCTCATTTCCGAGTCCGTATCTTCTGTGATACAGGCCTAAGCGTGGTTGAGAAGCACTTCATCCATGCAAGCTGCTCTGCGTATCACTTAGCAACAGTTACACAGTGTGCCCCATCTGTTTTTCCTGTCGATTCCCTCGAGTAAAGGAGAATGTGTTGTCAGTAGGTTAATAGCAAAGTCACCAGTCTCCCAAAATCCATGCACTACCCTTCTGTATATTGTGTGTGCTCAATAAAAACAGAGCTAAACCATGTGAGCTGTGAGCTTATACAAGTTTTATTGTTGACTTTGATGTCTTTGTATTCTTTACAGTATTGTATGATTCCCAAATATATACAAACTAATGGCACAGCATTAATGAATGAGTCATCATTAGGGTGCATCTAACAATAATGTGGTCAGGTCTTTTGTCATTTATTGAATTTAAGCCTACTCACCAGTGGGACTGAAGGAAGTAGGCTGGAGGCAAAAGTGAAGTGACCTCTGCTCTTCCACTTAGAATTAGCTGCAGACTTTGACCCTTCATAAGCTTCTTTGACTGGTGAGCATTGACACTGCTGTATAACACAGATAATCGGTGCATGACTACTTAACCTGTCAGGTCTGTTTGCTTTGTCCGTCCCCTGCTCACTCTCATATCTGGTTTGTTAAAGCTACCTCAGGAGGATTGTTTTGTCAAAATCTCTACCTAGATACCCTCTTAAGTTTCTTATTTGTTCTTGTCTGCACTCATGCTTTTCTCTTTGGTTCAGGGGTGCAAACAGCAGAGTGAACATAGCTTAGTTCGCACACAATTTGGCTTTATGTAAAAAAGGGCCTGTCATCCTCTCTGCTGACCAGAGAGAGTAATGTAGTCGATTGTAGAGTTGATTTCCATAAAGATAGGACATGCACGCCACGTTGTACTCTGAGAAACCATGGCTGAGTTCTATATCACATACTTTTTCTTTTTACTTTAATTACATACTGCTGCATCCAATTAGGACGTACTACTTCATCACAGTATTGCACCTTCAGCTTTGACCATCTTGCCTGTATATCCTTCGCAGTCTGTCGTGCAAAAGGAAATGTCATCTGTGTATGTGCTCTCAGTGCAGAGGACTATGGGTCAGAATGGCCAGAAAAGCATGCTGGCTTGCATACAGCAAAATGCGACCGGATGTAATAGGACATCCTGATAATTTTGGCATACTGCATCTGACATACTATGTATTGGAGCATACTAAATCTTTCTCTGACATACTATATACGGTACAGTTAGTATGAGCATTTGACCACACCCCATGATCAGTGCCTGTGGTGGGTACAACATGATTGATTTCTCTGTACAACAACTTGGTAAAAGGCTTTGCTTACTTTGCGGATGTCCATTAAGTGCCTTTATGTAACCATTCAAATTCACTATGGCTGCTTCTTTTGAAGACAAACGTCGATATCTTAGCTTGATGGCAAATAAGGCTGCACTTTTTATTACTGTTTTCCCGTAATTTATGTTAATCAGCAGAAAATCTTTAGTTTGCATTAGTAGCGCATTAATAATTCCAATTAGGGTGGAAATTATGACAATATTACAGAAAGACGACATGAATTTGTCTTAACATGGAGTAATACCAACCTACAGAAGCACTAGAGGCTCCTGCTTACACAGGAGCTTCTGAAGTACTAAGAACGATTATACTACTAAGACCTTTAAAAATGAAGGTCCAGTTGGTGGTACATGTTGAGCTTAGCATGTGTTTAGCCAACAACAGTTTTAGTACAACTAGCTGCAGAGGTGGTCTTGATTTAGTTTTGCTTCCAAGCAGGACCAAAGGCATTTACGATTATCCCCTACTTGCAGGGGTGCATATGATCATGACTCTGCACCCAGTGCCACAGCCATGCTATAGTAAGTCAATGAAAATGGAGCCTTTCTAATCTTGTTTCTCCTCTGCATGATGTGAGAAAAGTAGTATGATTCTAAGTACTGTTAATGAACACTGATGGACTTTGCTGTGACACTATACCAGACAGGTCACAGTGTTCGCCAGCTGGATAGCTCAGTGACTAACACCCCAGACCTTGGCATGGGAGATCGGTGGTTCAAATCCCGGTCAGGGTGCAGATATCCAGTGAGGACCTTTATGCAAGGTCCTTAATGCTGCCCCGCCTACCTACCTATGTACGTCGCTTTGGATAAAAGCGTCAGCTAAATGAAATTCTAATTGTATTTGTTCTTTATGTCACTGAGCAAATCTAGTCTTTGTTTTTCCACATTCATTTGTGTTCTCATAGTTGTAATGGTTGATATTTTTCAGATTTTCAATTGATAAAGAAACATGCCACTGTCTTTTTACTATGCATATATTACATCTAGTGATTTTCTAAAGCATAACATATCTTTGTCAAATTGTGAGCTGCCTCCCAGGTGAATTCACTCTTAAAACTTTGTCAGACCTGTCTAAACCTTACCATATTAGTTGGTGGTGATTTAAAATGCATGTGATTTGTAGTTCCATAAATGGACTGAAATTTGTAGAGGCAGTCTGGTCCTTTTAAAAAGACAGTGTAACATATGCATAAATGTGTGGTCTTGTTAACTGAAAGAAGTATTTTTGTGTGTATGACAACAGTAGGATTTTATGTTGGCAATGGAGAGAGTGAGAGACTTTCAGAACAGATTTAGAAGTGTTGATCAATACTGTGAGTATCACAGGACTGACTATCGTTTTGCTCTTTGTCAGCAGTTCTGTAATGCTGAATACACGCCAACCAAAAGGAAAGAAACCAGAGAAAAGACTGATGCCAGAGCTCATATAGCCTGATCATGTCCTTACTGTTTCCTTCCTTTCTGACCTTGTATCTCCTAGCCATGAGTTTCATGTGAATAGTTCGGGTACAAAAAATACTATTGACTCTGTGGTGGTCGAATGGGAGAGTTGATTTATTGGCCACCTTGGAAACATGGTTGTAATCCCTGCCTTTTATTTGAAGCTGCTCAATAATTTGTTTGTAGGACAGGATGAACTGTATGCACACTAAACTGTGCAGCAGTGACTGTGTGTGAAAATGTGTCCTATACTTTGAATTTTTATTTTTATGTTTTATGGGAAGTTATGTCTAAAATGTTGTGCACCCCCAGGGATATTCCTGTATACCAGGAAGCTCACAAGGGTGATACGTTTGTCACAGCAGCCCATCCCTCCTAGCTTGTCACAGAAAGCAGTGTATGTCTGGCTACAGGGTTGAGCATGAGCGGGGCGTTATGTCTGGTGGCTGAATAGCTGGATTGTTATGTAGCTTCGGATCCGTTGGATCTCTCTAGAACTAGCATTCCTATGGAAAACAAACAAAGCACAGAGAAAAACAGCTGATTTAAACTTCATTGGTTTGGCGTACCAGAAGCAGTTCTGTTTTCTGGATATTATTTGAAATACCTGCTTTGCCAGACATGACATCATGTGACTGTAGTTCTGTGTGTGTAAACTGTGAGTGTCTCTGTCTTCTACATACAGCTGCAGCTGCACAGGCACAAGCCGAGGAGCGGCGCAGCTTGGCAGGGAACAGTCCAGGACCTACAACCAACACACCAGCTAAACCTCAGGGGTGTAAGCCAGGTAAATGACACCGCGCCCTGACACAGAAACGGATTGGTTCTCACAGATGCTGCCCTGTCACCGCTTTATTGTCTTCCATAATCTGAACCATTAGATGCAACACAATCCACTTCCACCATCCTGTCAGTATGGCTTACTGCAGGTTAACCTTAGTCATCATCTTATTACTGTAACAGTTGACAAAGCTCATTAATGACAGTCACATGCACACATCTGCCCTGCCTCATACAAAGCCTTTGTAACACTATGCTGCATTGTAATCCACCCTCAAGCTCTGCGTATATGTATTGCTGCACATGTTTTACCTGTTAACCACATACTTTATACACATGTATGTTTGCAGTTATTGACGGTGCCTCACTTAGAATAGACGATCGACTGCGAGTGGCAAAAGAGAGGAGAGAGGAGGCAGACAAACAACAGGGTAAGAAAGTGATCCCAGTTCCTGTGGGACACTATTGAACAATGAAAAGTCAATTAATCAAATAGTCAGCAGACAGAAAATGTATTTGTACCTATTGTATAAGCAAAAATACTAAACATTTGCTGGGTCCACCTTCTTTTAAGATTTTTGTACTGTCATTTCTTAGTAAATTGAAAATATTTTGATTTCATGATTCATGACACATATAAATATGTTACCTTGGGATGTAGTAAATTATAAAGAACATTTTCACAGGTTTGTGACATTGTATAATCCAAGCTATCAAGAAAATAAATGTTAGATAAACCCTCTGAACCCCACGCAGATTCTGGGCGTCTATTGGTCCTGTCACAATTTTTGGTGGCTCTACATACTATAGATATTTTACTACTTAGATTTTTGATTTGTTTCCATACGTGTTTCTCCTACCTGCTATATGCACAACACAGCCTTCCCAGTTCAGCAAAAAAGTCCCTGAATTTTTATATCACATGACTGTTAATTGCAGCTGAGTCGGGTAATGGCTTCCTGTTTGCACAGAGGAGCACAAAAGTTTTTGTTTTTTTTGCACAGTCTGGTTACTGCAAATTGTTATTTCTGGCAACCTGTTAAATGAGACATGTAGAATAAGGAAAAATTCATTAAATACCACATTTTTAGCTTTAGATTTGTTTTGTTTTTCCTGATGTAACATAAAGTCACACATGATTAGTTCAAGGACAGTCCGAAAGATGAAAATCCAATAATTGTTTCTGTAGTTACTGTTTACTGTACAATGGCGTAGTTTGGGCGATATTTAAAAATGTACAAACATGCATTTCAGACCCAGCAGAAGTTTTTGGGGTTCAGAGGTTTACTCGGTAAAGAATATAGTTAGTTGCAGCCTTAAGCCATTGTTTCTTTGTATGCTCTTAATAACGTGATTATTCCACACAAATATGAAGATAACATACTAATAAGTCACTTTTTTCCCTGCATGCACTTACTGTTTATGTATAACATATTATACGTGTGGTCAGCATTGCGAGAGTCTCAGATCATGGAGCGGGAGCGCAAGGCCAAGCTGCAAGTGGAGCGTCAGATGGAGGAACGTCAGAAAAAAGTTGAGGAACAGCGAAGGAAGGAAGAGCAGAAGCGACTGGCCGTGGAGGAGAAGAGGAAGCAGAAACAGGAAGAGGAAAAGGTAGCTGCAACACTGATGGTGGCAGCAGTTTTTACTGTGATCAGTTGATGCTTGTGAATAAATGAATTAAATCAACATAGAAAGACAAGTTTATGTTGCACTGTTTCCTACATATTTTTTCAAAAAGGGGCTAACAGCACGGTTGTCCATACACTGTTGTGACAACTGCACTCACCCCATCTGCTTCTGTTTTAGAGGTAAATGTTGCTCTGCTTTAAATGACTTGCATTTTTCTCTTCCTCTCTGTTATAATGCAGGAGCACTACGAGGCAGTGATGAGGCGGACATTGGAGCGTAGTCACCGAGTGGAGCAGAGACAGAAAAGATGGTCTTGGGGAGGAGCGTCCCCAGACTCAGAGGGAAGAACAGGTAGAGACTATTTCTTTACCTTAGTTCATCCTTTCCTTTCTGCTTTTTCTGTTTAATGTGACTTTCACCGTTCCCTTGCCAAATCACATTAAAGAGACACTAAGGATACACAAAGAGCTCCTCGTCTCTTTAGAACAAGACATGGCAGTGGTTCACAATGTGATCTTGTGTCACCACAGTTGGAATAAAACCCAGCCACAATGTGCACAAAAGCAGTTTAATATATTTTTTTGCCAGCAACTGATCTTAATGCCAGATAAGATGATTTAAGGTGTAGGTAATCAATCATGTTTATATGTAAACTGGTATCATTATGCATGACATGCAGTCAAGCATGGTTATTTACAGAAACATTTATTCTCAATATATTTGTTTTTCAGAAATACAGAGAATCAAGAGTCTGTTTACTCTATGTCCACCACAAAATCTAGCTAGCCAGTTTATTTATTGCTTTAGGCAGTGGCTGATGGCTGTCAGCCAGCTTTCACCCCCATCTCTCTTTCCTTGTATGAAGGATGTGCCTCCTCTTGTGTTTTATTGCTCGTCCCTGAGAGCTGTGTTTTCCCACAGGAGATTCTGATGCCAGTGCCTCATCTCCAGTAACTATAGTTATCTCCTCTGCTTCGCCAGAAAAGCCACCAAGGAATCGACAAGGTTTTGTTTGTTGATAATTTGCTCACCAATGTAGCAACGCAGCATGAACTGGCACTGGTACTCCAGATAGCTGGGTTACCTACTATCCCTTCCACCAGCACTCTCCATCCCACTATCCCCACCTGCATTCTAACTGGCAGTTTTTCACTAACAATTCTGTATGAGGCTTTTATTCTGAAAGTGCTTTGGGGTTTGGTATTAGCTGTAAGTGAAGCAGTAGGTTTTCACTCACTCACACTGTTAAGTAGGGCTGGGCAAAATAATCAAATAAATCGATATTAGAACTTTTAATTCAACCCAGTTTTACTCATGTTCATATGCTAAATAAATATTTTTTTACACAGGCAGTTAGCCTATCCTTAATTGTGTGGAGCTGTCTTTTTTTGCATCGAACTTCAACAAAGAATCAAAGCTTACTTTATTAACAAGCAGCCAATAGTTAACAGTTAGCATGTGCTAGCAATTTTTGTTAATGCAACGCATGCACTGAGATTCCGTGAGGACAGTCAAAATCACCGTAATGTTGGAGAAAAAAAAAGAAACGGTAAAGGGTACAGACAAATGGAAATGAACTATGTTAGTCCTGAGTGCACACTTTGGCTTCATTAAACATAAAACAAATCCATATTCACTGCAAGGAAAAGTTGTCTGCAAAGAGAAACACCACCAATTTGTTTCAGCATCTTGACAGAACCATGTCACTGAATATTCTGAGTGCATGTCCAAGAAAAAGGTAACAGCAGGGCCCACTTCAAGGAATATTTCAAGCACAAGTGTAATGTACATTACATTAAGCAAGATTTTAATCTGATGTCTGGGACATTGATTGTAGGTGATATTGCCCAGCCCTGCTATCATACACTTCCCAGCCACAAGTCGCATGGAAGCCCATTCGAACGGTATTCAACAAAGGGGCAATAATGTATCTGGCATGGACAATGTAATGTTGTTGATTCTCTCCTCTTTGGAGTGGTTAAACATGAGCATCTGTTGTTTACTAACCACAATGCCTATGCTATGGTATTCATGGTTACGGTATATATTGTCATGGAAACATGTATACTTCATTACATTGCACTGGAGGCACGTTACATCAGTGGGCTAATGGGAAATTTCGTATCACTTTTAACAGTATAGTTTCTATGCACTTTCATTTTAGGTGTATTAATGAAGCACTTAATGAAGAACTTACTAACCTTTGCCTGAGGGATTACAGTCTCGCAGAACCCTGTACTCCCTTGTATGCATCCGAATTCCCTCCCCCTTTGGCTAGCCTCCAGTGTAAACCCCGCCTCCCTTGTCTGTCTTTCCTCCTCCCTCTTAGTGGACAAGCGCTCCACATCCACCATGAACCTGAAACAGCCATCTGAGGCTGGCATCAGCAAACGCCTATCCTCCTCCTCTGCTACCCTCATCAAATCGCCTGATAAACGTAAGTCTCCTCTCTTCCCTCCCTCCCTCCCCTCCATCCCTTGTTTGTTCCCTCTCTCCATACTCCCCCACCCACCCTGCATTCCAGTGCTGCATCTTAACCAACAATATATTCCGGACAGCCGTTTTATCAGCCATGTAAATGCATGTTGATGATTGCTTATGTATGAGTTTTTCCAGGTGACTAGCTGTAGATGATCTGGAACAAAACGACATTTTCTACGAACTCTAAGACTACAGTGAACTCTGACCCCTGCTCTTTTTCATATCCAGGGTTTAACACACAGACTCACTGGTGCACAGAGTAATTGGTAAAGATGTTTTAGCGTCTGTCTCTGGTCCAGAAACCTCCATATTCTGTTGCATATGCTCACTATACGTCTATTTGAAGCACAGAATTAATTTTAAGGGGTCCCAGGCACCAAATGGTGATGTGTTTGTAAAAATTATCTACTTTATAGTGATATAGAAGCCTGTCACTCTTCTGTCACAATATTCTTAAGCCTATTTAGATTCACAAGGAATGTATAGGATTTGTAGATGAAAAAAATCGCAAGAAGGGTATTTTGATTTCTGCAAACGAGCACAGCACAATCAGGTGATTAATATCTCTCCACAGCTTCTGTGGGCTGCCAGTGCCATACTCTCTCTTTGACATAAATGTTTTCTCTGTACTTCTCAACTTGTCCTATTCTAAATATATTCTAAAAACTCTGAGAGACTTTTGTACCATGTACAAGATAGTGTTATGTAATTTTACCATTGGGTGTTTCATCATTGTCTCTCAGGTGTTAAGCCAAGGAGTTCATCTTGTAACCGGTTGCCTAGCAATGGCAATGCTGCTCAGGCCAGTAAGGAAGACGGCAAAAAGCTTCAGGTGGAACAGACAGGTGCCAAAGACTCCCTCTCCATCCTACTTTCATAACAAAGATAACATACAGTACACAATTTGTCAAACCTCTACATTATAAGTACAGCTTTGTCACTGCTGTGATAACCACATAACAAGATAGCTTGCTGCTTGTTATTTGGTCTGAATGCTGAAAGCTGTTAAGATCTATACTAAAATAGGAAACCAATTCAGAGGAATCAGGTCAGGGCAGATCAGATGTGGCAGTTGAAAGTCTTGTCTGTGTATTTAGCCATCGTCTCTTACACTGGGACATCAGCTGCTGTCAGCCCTAATCTGATGACTCACATAAAGCCAAATGAAGCGCACATGACTTGTGAACTTTCTGTGGGGTTTCCTTGTTGACTCCCTCCAGTGCCTGCTTGGCTATAACTCCACTTTCATGTTCGTAGGCCGTTCTGTGAAGAAGAGAAGTACCTCCCTCACGCGAGTAAGTGTGGGCAGAGCACAGACCCCTGCCAAGCCTGATAAGGGGACAACGGATGATCAAGGTGGCTAGCATGAACAATCAGCATGCATCGCTCAGGCCTTCATCTCTGAATAACAAGCATGTGGCGCTGATATTAATGGCTTCTCATTCTGAATCCACATGTTTTTTAAGTCTTTAACAATAATATCTGCTGCTAGGCGCTTTGGGGGTTAAAATTCTCATTCATTGCAATTCAGCCTTACGGAGCTCAAGGGTTGTTTACCTGGTGGGCTCTTCTTGCTGCATATGCCCAACTATGCTGTCTTTCACCCCAAAAGTCTTTCTCACTTACTGCTCAATTACCCCCTAGGCAGATGCTAATTTCACCACACTGTTTACTGGGAGCACTGTGCTTGTTTCATCACTCATTCAGCCTGTCTGCTGTCTCAGTCTACCAGATCCTGTACTGAGCCATGTTTCTCACTGCTCACAGCTGTTTTTTTTGTTTTTTTAACCATTTCAATTGTTTTCTTTTCAAGTGTCAACACAGGAATGGTTTTGTTGTGTGCTTGTTTGCACTAACACAGTGTATTGTTTTGTTGTCACAAAGTGTTTATTGTCTTCTCCCTCCAAGATGACGTCATAGCTGGATTTAAGTTGCTCGTGCTTCAATGTGGTGTGTGTCAGTGCCATCCCATCATAGCAGCACCAGAGCACAGAAATGACCATAGCAACTCACTGCTGTCTGTGTATTGCCATTAACCACCATTGCTTTTGTTTGTCTTCTAGCCATATCAGCCTCTTTGTCCTGGTGAAATTGTGAAGATGTCCATGTTTTGTACACGTTTGTTCTGTGTGGTTAACTTGAGCGAAAATACTACACAATTGCCATCATTCATACTGAACTTTAACCTTATCACAGACTAATAACCAAGATATTTACCTGGGTGTAGAACAGCAAGCCATGCTGCCATGCTCCCTGGGCTGGCTCTCAACAGTTAACAAAAATCAAGTCTGTCAACAACAGATGTCCTCTCAGTGAGGGTTTACAAAAGGCTGAGAATCTGCAATCTCCTTTTGAAGAGGTAGCATTTAGGGACGTGGCAAAATCAACCAGTCAACACTTAAACTCTTCCTCTGGTACGATTTCCCCTTCGTAGTTTAGGTAGCAACAACAGCCTAAATGGGGAATTTTCAGTTCTTCCATTTCATGGAACCAAGGGCTCTTAGCTTCTGCTGTGAATTCAAGCTCCACTGTAGTGCTTTTGTAACATGCTGACTTGCTCAGTACTGGCTAATGTATTACTAGAAGAGCTGTAGTCAGCCTCCTTATTTGGATGTTTTTAATGTGGCACCTTTTTTTTTTATCTCAGTCATTTAAAACATTGCACTGCAGAAGCTAAAGAACTCTTGCATGGTCACAGTCACTCACCCTATTACTTAGTCTTTGATCTGTTTCACTTCTCATCTTCCTCCCCAGTAGTATTCCTCTGCTGTCTTTGAAGTTCATTAATGGTTTGTTTTTCCCATCAGCACACCTTCCTCTGCCTCAAGGAACCATTGATTTGACTTCATTGTCTACTTTGACTTATGTTTTAACTGATCTTCAGTTACCAGAGAATCGGTATTTGATCTGTCTCAGTACTTTTCCTTGGTGTCCTTTACTTACTGTCTTTTATTGACTGTCCTTGTTTCACTGAGTATCATTGAAAGTTAAAAGGATAAAGACAGTTGACGGGGAACCCATGTAAGACTACGGAGACATAACCTTTGGTTCTATTTGTTGATTCTTCCTTGTTAAATCACATGGTGACCCTTCTTTTCCCTTCATTCCCCATTCTTACCATCTCTTTCCTTCTTGGCCTTTTTGTTCTCCTCTGCTGTTTTTCGGTGATTTTTCGGCCGTGTAGCTCGCAGGGCACTGGCCAGTACTGTGGATGGAGGGGTCCTTAGTCGCCTGCTCACCCCCACCCAGGCCTCACTAGCTAGGAGCAAGAGCGCCGCCGCCCTGTCCGCTGAAGGAACAGATGCTCCAGGTAACCTCCACTTCGGAGATCCTGACAGAGAGGAAGGATGGCTAGACACGGCCCTGGTCATCCCTATTGAACTGTCATTTTGTCAGTAGAAAGTACGCCCAGTCACTCCCAGTATCGCTTCTCTAGATGAGCTCATCCCAGTACCCTGCTGCAGAGTATCATGCTTTTGAAACAGTCCTTTGAAAAGAGAATGGTAGCCTCGTGGTGGTGGAATTACCGAAGTCTGTCTGTAGCTCTTTGAGTACAAACCACTATTGTAGTGATCAGCTATTTACGTATGTACAATAATAATTGGCAGCAAAGTATGCTCATGTGAGAGTACATAGTCACTCAGTAAACATTGACACACACACACAGGTCCAGCTCACATGCACTCTCAGATCTGACACAATTGGCTGTTGTGTGGTGAGCTGAGCTGTGCAAGGCAGACGTGGCCAGTAGCATTTCCTGCATCTGAGGAGCCTCAGGGTCCATGCTGGGAGATTTACTCTAAGCTGCTTACCTATTGGTTCTTGTTACGTCAGAATAAGACTGTTGTGCTATTCCATGTGTTGTGTTAATGAGACCAGAGTGCAGGGGACTTCATATGCACTTGAAGTCACACAAATCAAATTTTGTGCCGACATTATATAGTAAAATATGCTGTAAAGCCATCTAGGTGTGGTTTTATGTCCCACTGAATGACTTGTATGTCTTAGATTTTATGTGAACCGTTTCTTTATGTGTAGTACTGTGAGGGGGATGATCTACAGTACATTGGATGCAGTTGAGGATATACATAGGCCTAGCCTGGAGACAGCCTGTAATGAATCTCACACACTCACACGGATGAATACTGCTTTTTTTCTTGTTGACTGTATGTTTTTAAGGATAGAAAGAACCACACTGTACAGCACTGATTCACTTCAAAGCTGCAACTGTTCTGCTGCTGTTGGTTTTAGGTTGTGGTGTTTATTGACTGGCCATTACAAACCCATTAGTGACTATAGATCTCCTGCTAAGTATAGTCCCGGTAGAAACATGACTCATCCACATTAGCAGCAGCAGTGGTAGCTCATAACAGGGTAAATTTCATAGTCACCGGTGCTGCTTAGCATGCAGACAGAATGAATTACAGAACACATTTGTGACCAGGCTTTGGCAGGGAGAGTTCTTCAGGTCTTGGGATTATGATAGCTAATCCCTCAATCTGACACAGCAAGCCAGTGGAGAACACCATTCCTTCTACGTAGACTTGATGCTAAAGGAAGTGATTTTCAGCCATTGCAGGTTTAGAGTTGTTCAGAAGAAAAATCTGCATTTTAGATTGTTCCTGCTGTTTACAGACAGTTGAAAATCAAGCTGTCCTGAAACCACAGCAAATGCTACCTTTTCTGTATGATCTGGAACAGTTACAGTGTGATGGCTGAAAGGATGCAAACTGCATATTACACTCATTTTGTAGTTACTGTACACAACACGTGACACTATCAACATTCACTGTGTGTTTAGTGTACTAATAAATCTGTGTGATGTGTGTGCAGTGTTGGTGTTTGTTGTACTGTGTTGGTGGTAGGTTTTATGTAGTTTTTGCCGTGCTGTGGTGCTTGGTGGTCCGATTTGTTCGTGTTGTGTCCAGAAGCTTTGGCACCTGTGGGATGTTTTGTTTTGTTGTTGTTGTTGCAAGATTGTTGCCCTCTGCTCATCATGTCCCCAGTAATTTCCAACCCATTCGAAGCTTCAGAAATCAAGCTATTGCCTGCATAAAGTGCTATATCTAACTAAACGCCTTTTTTGTGCTCTTCTCCCCTCACAAAAACACTCTCCTACATTTCTATCCACTGCCCTCCCTCCTTCTCTTTTTCGACTCTTTAACTATCCCTCTGTCTTTCCCCCAATTCTCTTTATTATTTCTCTCCTTTTGCTCTTTGCTGCTTTGCTGCCCAACATGGTCGCTTATCACTCCTCCCATTGGTTGTGCTCCCCTGGTCCCGCGATGACTGTGTCCTTTACCAGAGTGTCACCTGTGTCCTCGCTCAGCCTCAGCCAGTCCCCTACACCCACCACGTGGACCCGTGCGCAGCCGCAGCATTGACCGACAGAAGAGCGGCATGACCACGTCTGTGTCGGCCGATGGAGCCCTCGACCCTTCACTGGTGAGGATACTGCTTGACGTTAATGTTACTAACGCCGCTCGCCTACAGAGAGAGCTGTTATAACCAGACATTTACAAAATGAAAAGAGTAATGTTATAAAAATTATATCATAGTTTGAGAATTTTATTAATTTATTTGCAATACAAGGATAAAGTTGGATTAGTTTACATCCCTGTGTCAATCAGTCAGGCAGTTTGCATACACTGATGGAGTTACCTGTATTCAGGGATTTAGATGTCATCTCTAATCTTATCTGTATTCAAATACAGAGTAATAATAGGTAGGTTAGTACACGTGTAGGACCATGAGAATTTCTTGAGTAGCTGTATGCCATTGTGTTTATGGAAAAACAATTAAATGTTTATTATCTGTAAGTTTTTGAAAGTCCTAGAAATAAACTAAATATATATTTTGGATAGTACTATCCAGTACAAGGCACTATTTGTGAAACCACCTTTGAATTACCAGTAGCTGTAGGATTTTATTTCTGTGGGAGAGTCATTGAATTTGACTTGGGAAATATAGACAAACTTTATTGAATAAATTAGCTGACACATAAATCCCTTTTTTGGTTGTACTGGAAGAGAGGGATTCATTTTCCAGGAGCTTCCCAGAAACCAGGACGGAGTTAAAGGCGCACTGGTGTTTCAGTAGTGACAGCAGGTGCTTTCCTGCACTGAAATGACATCAATGACTCTGATTTATATGCACACATCCGCCTACATTTGCCTGGCAAAGTATTTCTGCTGGATACTAACCATAGGGAAATGTTGTTCCTCCAGCTGTTCTTTGACCTTGGCTCGTCACTCATAATTTAAGCTTGTTTATACTACTGCAAATGTTATCCTACTGCGACTCATCTTAATCTATCTCAGTGTGCTCACTTGGTGGCCTGTAGTGCCTGGTCCTCTCTCATAACCTGCCTGTCCTCCTCCTCCTCTGTGGTTGTGAAGGGCTTCATTGTCGTAGCATGAGACAAAGGGATCCACAGTGGCCTGATTATGGATAGATCAGGCCATGCAAAGTAGACCCCTCCCAGACCCTGGGGCCTAATGTAAAAAGCCTTTGACTTTTCTCACCATTTTTTTTGTCTCTTCTCCTCTACATGTACACCCTGGTGTGAAGATAATTGAAATTCACAGCCTCATGCTTGGCGCTCAGACTTTGCTTGACATTTGGGTTAAATGCCTGTCTGTATTACATGTCAGCTCAAAGTAATGAAATGTTTCCTTTTTAAATAAATGATCAGAGTCAGTTTAAGAAAACAATATTAATGGTTTAAAGATACACTTTGTATTTTTTGCGCAAGGATCATTGTGCCCATTTTTTGCTCGTGAAAGGATATTGTGAGAAATTTATCTTCACAGTGTAAAAGTTAATAGCTGTCTATGTGTCTTTGCAATCAGTTCTCTCCATTATAAAGTGACACTGTGTCTATATACTGTTCTTGCTACAGTAGTGCATGAAAAGGAAATTAATTTCTACCAGGTTATAAAACTGGAGCTTGCCTGTTTACCTTCTCACTTAGTCTTTCCTGTTCTCTCAAACAGGATGGTAACTAAAGCTAAAGCAGTTTCTTATAAGAACGGTTTCTCACATGGATACAGAAAAAGCATTGTGGGAAATTCTGTTTATTTTTTATTCAACAAAAATTGCTTGGGGTGTACAGCACTGCATATTTGTGTCTGTCTGAGAGTCACATGTATGCGCTGTGCCCTCTGTCATCATGTTTACAGTAATAAACACAGCCCATGGGGCAGTAAGAATAGATGAATTAAAACCAGAGCGTTGCGTCACTGTCATGTGTCAGTGAAACTATAAGAGGCAGAGGTAGAGGCAGACTTAAAGAGTTTAACTGAAGAACATAAGCAAAGGGGTTTGTGAGAATTAGCTTTGTGTTCTTTAAACAGTCCTAGTTCAGATAATTTTGCTATCGCCTTCTCCAATTCTGTCTTTTTTGTGTGGAACTACAGAAGGACAAGCACTTATCTACCCCTGGGGGGCAACGTCCTGCCTCCCCATCTACTACCCTTGGACGCAACCGCTCACCATCTCCAGCCCCAAATCCAGCTCCAAAGAGGACACCTTCCCCAGCATCATCCAAGTAAGACTCCACTCTACACAGTTTCAGTTGTTATTTTCCATTTAGGTTGTTGGACTGGTTGGTGGCAACCTCCCATCTAAATTTGATTATGAATCAGAAATGACACACTTTTTCTTCCGACAGGCAAAGTCCTAAGATGCGCCCACCCTCGCCAGGTGGAATGAAACAACGTCCCCCATCTCCCCAGCCTACAGCAAGCAAGCCCCCACCCATCCAGAAGCCATCACTCACTCCAACAGGGCCCCCAACCTTGCGAAAGAGGGACTCCAAATCCAAGGATCTGTGTCCTGTTCAGGCTGCGGGTTCACAGTCCTCTGATGCCAGCAAGACCAAAGACAAAGATGGTGAGTAAATAACAGTAATAAAAATACAGCCAAAGTAAAATGCATCATAAATTTTGATTTAGCACCTATTGTCGGTGAACAGTCATGCCAATGTTTGCAGAAACTGATTGTCGTTCTGGCAACCGGGATGTTTGCACTGATGCATCCAAACATAAATTGAGTTTTAGCGATTGAAGTGACCCAGCAAAACAAACTGAAATCCTTTTCATCTTAACTAAATAAGCAGGACTTAAGTTCTCTACCATGTAGGACAGAACCTGCTTATGATTATACCCACAAAAAATTAAAGTAACTTCTTTGTTCTCTGGTATTTTACTGAAGCATGTCCCAGTCCAGGGAATTACCCATAAATAATTGGGTATTCCTTAATCTTTTGCAAGTAAAAGATTGTTTCCACACAAAGGCTTCTTGCCAGTTGTCTCCACGTAGTCCAGACTCCTGTTCCAGTTGTACTAAGTCAGGGAGTGCAAACAGAAGTTATAAAAAGGAAATGAAATGTCAAGAGTTCTTGGATCTAAAAAGAAACTGCAAAGGGAAGGTTTGAGCAATAATACATTACTACATTTGAAATGAATAAATCGGTAAATTTGCCTGTGATCCTGTTTTAATACAGCAGTTAGTTTGGTTTGAAGATAATAGAGTGTTATTATTTGTCTTAATTAACAGACCATTGAATTGGCAGAATTGTGTTTGTGTGCATGTTGCAGACCGACGTGGCAGCAGCTTGGATTGCAATAAATCTCACTAGAGCAGGAGACCTATTAAGTCCCAGCTGGAGTCACATCCTGTTAGAGTCTGGATTTGCTGCTTCTGCCACCTCCTGGAGAGAATCATGCTCTGCAAGATAATAGCTTTAATAACAGTTAAATACTACATGGATCCAGGCAATGGCAGTTATTCACTGTGCTTTAGAAAGGTGTAAAAATAAAATTGCTCAACATGGCACAGTTTAGGTATGTTTAGGTAGGAGGATTTGTTTTGGAGTGTACAAAGATGTTAAATATTCCCTCGATGTATGCATAGTTAGAAATAACAATATGTCTATTGAACAGTCCTGCTCAGAGATTTGCAGCATTGCATAGAAGTAGCTTTTTATATACTCGGAATGATCAAAAAGAAAAATGTTGTTATACAAATGGAATAGCAAAATCTGTCATGATACATTTATTTCATGTCATTGTATGTATTATCATATTGCCCAACCCCAGTGTACTGTACAGTAGGTGAAATCCCATAGAGAGTTCTCTCAAAGAGCACAGAGATGATCATGTGAATGTTACACAACACAGTATCAGGCCACTTTCTTGTCTATTCTGCTTCTGTCTTACTCTTCCATGGCTGGCCTCCTCCACCAATCAAGGGCTCTCCTCCCCCAGTCATCACTCAACCTCGAGTGTCCCATGAAGGGCCAGATGCTGTGCCCTCGGGTTAGCACTTAAAGGAGAAAGGGGTGTCATGATGACAGAAGGTGCTAAACTTATCTGCTATATTTGTCTTTCCACCTCTCAGACTCAAAGGCTGGGACAAACTCGGCTGCCGAGGCAGCCAAGATCCTGGCGGAAAACCGCAGACTGATGCGAGAGCAGAAGGAGAAAGAGGAGCAGCTTAGGATACAGAAGGAGGAAGAGGAGAGGTAAACTTATTGGAACTGTTGAGTGAATCTTTCATTGTTTATAAAACACAGCTGGTTATTTTTATTCAAACTGAAAGTATTCATACTGTTCACCAGTTGAAATGACCTGTGCTTAATTCAGTATGTTTTAAGCCAAGAGCTGCTGTTTCTTGATTTAATCAGGCTGAGAAAAGAAGAAGAGAAGCGTTTAGCGGAGGAGGCTCGACTGAAACGCCTCGAGGAGGAAAAGAAGCTTGAGGAGGAGAGAAAAATTAAAGAAGAAGAAGACGCCCGTCTAGCAGAGGAGGAACGGGTGAAACTAGCAGAAGAGGAAGCACTAAAACAGGCCGAGCTCCAGAAGGAACGAGAAGAAGCTGAAGCGAAGGCCCTAGAGGAGGCTGAGAGAGTCCGTCAGGAGAGAGATCGCATTATGCAGCAGAATCAGCAAGAACGTATGGAAAGAAAGAAGGTATGATGGATGGATGGATGGATGGAGTGAACATTCCCTTTATTTGGGTCTTGTTTTATCTGCTTTTTCCAGATTAAATAGTGTTTGTAAAGAATCTGAGACTGTTTCTGACAAGTCATTTACAATTGGCTACAGAAAACTCAACTGGCATTGTCATCATCTGCCTACACTGTTTATTCACTTAAAATAAACAGTGTCTTCTAAGATCAGTGTCTTCTTGTCAAGGATTCTTACCATAGTGGTATCACAGTTATTTGAAATCAGTGTCTAATGTAAACCCCAATACACAAAAGCAGTAATTAATAATGTTACTGTCACTTTTCATTTCAGAGAATTGAAGAAATAATGAAGAGAACCAGAAAAGGGGACGCCAGTGACTTAAAGGTGAGCTCATGTGAATTCAGTACACGTCTTGAAGTCTATGTGGGGAAACTCCTCTTCACTGAGTGTTGGTTAACATCTTGATCCTCCTGTGCAGAGAGATGATGATAAATGCTCAGGGGAGAATGAAGATAATGAAGATAATGAAGATGATGACGTGGATGAGATGAACTGTGAAAGCAAAAGTAAGTGTTTCCCACATTTTACTTTGAAAACACCTTTGAGATATCAGAGTGCAATTAGATTTGCATTTTTGAGTTAGTTTTATTTTTAATCACTGGAAGAGGGGGATGTGTCTTTCTCACTTTGCTTACATTATCTTCATATAAAGGGCTCATTTGTGTAAATTTACTAAATCTTTCTGTTGTTGCTGTAGCCCTTACAGACGACTTTGCCATGGAAGCTGACAAAGATGACTGTGATCTTTCCTGTGGTGAGCCTGCTCCACGAGAAGAGCCCCTGGGCAGTGTGAATGGAAAGTCAGAAACAGATGATAAGGAGAATAACAACGGCACAAGCACAGAGGAGACTCAGGCAGGAAGGTATGACTACAGAGAAGATGATAAAGCTCACACAAGAACTGCTTGCCGCTGTTCTGACAGTATTGTAAAACTGCTGACAAAAGAGTGCTCTGGAATAAAGAATAAAGAGGGGGTGAAATTTGCTGGATTTAATAAAGAATGTGGCGGCTTCATAATTACTGTAGATCAGAGGAGATTTTCTTTTGAGCCACGGCAAAACAACCACCGCTATTGGTTTGTATATAAAATCCCACATACCAGCTGTGGCATGCTAACTCTGCAGAAAAGCACCAGTTTTGTGCAAAATACTCACTACTAAGCAATTCAGTTTTATTTATATAGCAGCAATTCACAACATGAGCAATCTGAGGGGACTTTGCATAGTAAGGTCAAGATCATACAATATTATATGATAGAGAAAAAACAAACAAATCCAAATTACTCTCTTTTAGTAAGTGCTTTGGTGAGAGGAATAAAAAAAAAAATCCTTTTTATGGGAGACACTTCTATTAGCTGAAGATCCTGCCTTCCATTCTACTGTTGGAAACTATAGGAACCACAAATGAGCCAACAGTCTGAGAGCGAAGTATTGGTATAATATGGAACTAAGGTCTTTATGATAAGAAGGCGTTTAGTCATTACTACTACTAATGCCCAAAAGTAGATTTCAAAAAATTAAACTATATGTTTGTGACCCCTTTTAAGGCTATTCTTCTGAAGTAAGAATGATTGCTTTTGGAGCTGAGTGCTGCAGAAGGAAAGGGAACACGTTGGTTTGGGCCGTTATGTTGGGTTTGTTGGTTGAAATATATATATACTGTTGTATACACTCTTCAAACACAGAATCATCACAGTACAAACTCAATTTAACTAAAGTTCTGGGATATCGATCTGATGTGTTAGGAAGCATAAGTGATTGTGAATCTCCCCACCAGTGGGTTAATAATTTCGTTTTCCCCTGCCTTATCATTGATATACACTGTGTAATTTATTGAGAACAAAATTACATAAGAATGAAGTGTTCGGGCCGCCGTTTAGCTCACTGAGTTAAGGCGATACCACATGGGCTTAGTCCTCCGGCAGCGGTCATGAGTTTGAGTCTGGCTCACTTTGCTGCCTGTCACTCTCCTCTCTACCCCCAATTTCACTCTGTCTCTCTAACAATAAAAACAAATGGAAAAAACCTCTTCCCCCTCAAAAAAAAAAAAACCATTAAGAATGAAGTGTTCCCTTAAATTTTTTGAGCAGTGTCCCTTATTGGACTGGTTTTCTTACTGTTATCATGCACTCACTTCTCCAACTCTCACTCTGTGACAAAGTTAGCTTGTGCTGTGAGAAATTTGTCTTTTCACTTCCCCAATTACTTTTATAACCTCCCCCCACTAACTCTCTCTTCCCAATTTCCAGTCCGGTGCCGAAGGGCCGCCTCGTCGAGGGCTCCGAGTTCCTGAATGAGCAGGAATCCACCAAGGTAGGGCTGGTCTCAGGCATCAATGGTAAGTCCAATCAGTGGAGCTTTGAGGAATTCATCGACCTCAACGTCCACGCCAAGACCCGACCCCTCATTGAGACAGAGGACTGTAACCAGGTCTTGATCAACTGTGACGAGAGCTCAGATGGGACCAGGGTAGCCTTCGAAGACAAGGGAGCCCCCATCAACACCCTGCATTCCTCTAATCAACCCATAGAAGCCTTGTCAGGTGAGGAGTCAGTCACACCTACTCAGATACTGACAATGTGTGTCTTCACGATAGACTGTAACTCTTCTTTCTTGTGTCTCCGTAGAGATTTGATGCTGCAGCCATCGCTGAGAAGCCTCTTACTGTTGCACTCCTAAAGTTGATGTCCAGCTGAGCTCCTTAAAAAAAAATCCTCTATCAGTTCCAAACAGCTTCCTCCTCCTCCTTCTCCTCCTCCTATTCCAGAGGAAGGAGCACAAGGTGAAGTGGAAAGACACCCTGAGTGCTACATTTGCACCCTACATGATGAGGAAACAAATATATTAAATTATATATTTAAAAAAATGCTTCAGGGAAATTCCGTATCTTCCTTCAGCATGCTTGTTTCAGGTCTCTTTCCTCTTCCTCTTGTGTTTAGTTCTTCTCTAAACAATGTTCCAATGTCGTGTCCAATTTTGATGATGTTTTTTAAGAGTTTTGTCGTTGTCAGGGGTGCGTTGTTGTAATTTATTAATTTTGGCTTCTTTGTTATTGTAATTATTGTTATCATATGTTTAGTCTTTTTTTTCTCTTGTATGAGAATATTCCAGGACACATGCACATTAGGCTGTGTGAATTATATCGTGAATTAATGGAAGAAACATTCTGTTGTGTCGGGGTTTGGGTCGGGATAACATCCTAGGTTTTGCATGTGATTCATCTAAATTTACTTGACCGGCTGCTTTTCGCAGCACCCAGCAATATGGCCTTACCATTTTCTTTTCCCAGATATGGATTTTTAAGTGCGAATATACTAAAATGTGCTGCAGCTCACACACGCACACTTTAGCAATCTCCCATCATGTGAGTGGATTCATGCTTCACTTCACAGACCTTTGTCCTTTCAGCCCCTGTTTTTCATGATTGTGTCCCAAAATTTCTCACCTTGTGTTGTGTTTCCTCCTTTGGCCACTAGAGGGCTTCAGTAGCACAACTGTTACATTACAGGTGAAAAGTTGTTGAGATTCATGACAAAACTGTTCTCTGGAGTTTCAGCAGTGCGTTGGGGTATTTGGGGCTCGTGGTCAATTTAGTTTTTTGTTATTTTTTACATATGTATATAGAATTTATGTTTACTAATACCATGACAGCTGAGTTGAACCCGGTTTTAGTGTCCACTGCTTCTGTACCACACATAACCTGTGACATACTAACTCAAAGCACAGGCAAAACCCATTGGTGTCATTCATGGCTGCGTCTGAGCTTCTTAAGACGGTATGTTACTGAACTGAACTTGAAATTGAACTGTTCTGTCGTAATGTCAGGAGTTCACCTTTGCTGAAATCAGAAATCAGTTTTTCAGCTACCTGGTTTTACATTTACAGAAACTACAATACCCACTTTGTCGACCATTCTTCTGCCAATGTGGCTTTGTCATTGATTCCACTTCTTTCTTTTAAAATTCCCATCACACTAGCTGCTACATCTGACACAACTCATTTCAACTATTTTTTATAGTATCAAATTTGGCTGTTTGTTTATATATGAAAATACATTTCTACATATATTTAAGTGTTATTGTATTGTGTATATAATCAGTATTAGGCAAATGAAGCCATGCGTAGGTTCAGGTGGCACAGGATGTGGATAATTGAAGTCTCTGTGTACGTGACTATTAGTGAAGTCTCAGTTTGACTGGTGACAGAGTTGTCAGATTGGGTTCGGGCAGCCTGGAAATCTTACAAAATTTACATAAAACACTCATAAGAGCTCTGTAAACAAGGGGCCAAGTGGGGACCTACTACATGTTTCCCAAGATATGGTGTGTTTAACTGTGTTTGTGTGTTAATTAAGCTTGCAGCCCCGTATCCGCAAGCCCTAATTCCTAATATTGCCTCACAAAGACTAAGCAAGCTGACGTTTGGATGGTGGGAAGTGTTTCGGTGTTAAGCAACATGATGTGGGTCGCGGCTGCTGGTGCTTCTAATGTCATCAGAATACGTTTAATATTATGTCGAGGGATGTTGGGATGTTGTTGAATAGTTATGGTAGGCATATCAGCTCAGGTTTCCACTGTTCTACTGTAGTATGAGGAGGGCTCGTCCACCAAACACAATATGACATTGCTCAGACTTGTTTTCTATATTGTTTTCCGTTTGTTCTTGATATTTCATGAACTGTATTGAAATCTTGAAATTCCCTTTGCTTGAATAGTCCAAGCACGAGGTTTGGGGACCTTGATTTTTTGCCTTGTTCTCTGCTGGCTAACTAAGATCTCTCTGTATATAAAGACTCTGGGCTTTCAGATCCTAGCTTTGATTAATAAGCTCAAAGAATGTAACAGACTCCATAAACCGTCCTGCATTATTTACCACGTCTCTCAGAGCTGCTCGCTTTTAGCTTTCATACATTATTCATCTAGGAAACATGAGACTCTTTGCACTGTCGCAAATTGCTTGCTGTGTTTAAGGAATGGTTACTGAGGAGTAGCTTTACTGTACAGACTCCTAGCAGAGCTGTGTGTGATATTTCTGGAGGAAAACAGTAATTTGTGTGTGGATTTGTGATTTGTTCTCACCCAGATGTTTTAGGAGTCTCATTCATAACCCAGAACTTGCCTAAACCCAAACTTCCCCCCAAATCTTTCCTACTCCACTTTCCACTCATGAGTAGCGCCTGTTTGGGGGGCTGTTGTAGTCGCTGCTTGAACAGATATTGTACCTATTCCAGGTCCTGCTGCATCTTTGAGGGCTTGAGTACAGAGCTGACAGCTCTTAGTCCTCAGCGTTGTCTATAATGATAGGGTAGAACGGTGCCTTAGATTGAGATTTAGTATTTTTATTGTATCACAGTCAACTAAGACAGCTTGTCCTTACCTCGGCCTCGACAATCAGTCTACCCAGCCAGGGCAACTTTGTGAATATGAATATTTCTCTGGAAGATTTACTAACAACGCCCTGTCCACAAATAAAATTTGTACTGTAAATATATCTAAAAGTGTACTGAGATGATACAGACTGTTAAAACAATAAAGTCTTGCAAAATATTCCTTTGTCATGATTTCATTTCTTGCTGTAAAGAAAAGCAGGCTTCATCTCTTCCTTTTATTCTTTTTTTTCATCACATCATTTCTTCACTCATAAAGTTTTGAATACATGAGCAGTTTATATTTCAGCATAAATCTCAATTTGTATTTCTAATTCACTCAACATTTTCTAATTCTCATAATCCATTCAAATACTCAGAGATGTAACAGATTATTAATCTAAGCTGGTATGTATGAGCAGCAGCAGGCATGTAAAAAGCATTTTACTCTCAGAAAGATTCCAGTAAGGCACTGTAAAAGACTTTTTTGTCTCATAAGGCTGCACAGAATCCTGGATAAGATTACTCTAATAGTGCAAAAATCCAACAAAAGAAATTCTGCTGCCATGTTAGTATCAGCGCTTGACACTGAAACAAGCTGCAGTAACATATATGTAGATAAATGAAAGCTAGTGCATGTTTACTTGAAGTAACCTTGAGTCTGTCAGTCTTGCAAAGAGAAGTTTCACCAAAATTGACTTGGCATTTTTTGCTAATTCAGAATTACATTTTATTATTTTGAAGTTCAGTATCAATGCCCAAAAAATCACAAGGTGGATTTCTGTTTGTTTTTGTTTTTTCAAAGTAACTGTAAAAGTCAGTTTTGGTGTAATTCCACTTTAAACAATGATCCTCAGC
The DNA here is from genome assembly GCA_900302755.1 of Chromis chromis. Lineage (NCBI taxonomy): Eukaryota > Metazoa > Chordata > Actinopteri > Pomacentridae > Chromis > Chromis chromis. The sequence continues at coordinate 4,606 of OMNN01082404.1, read as the reverse complement.
ACGGCTGATTGTGCAGTTTACAGCTTCTTAGCGCAGTCGGGGCAGTAAATGTGGTCTCCATTGATGACGAAGCGCTTGTTGGCCAGTGAGAGAGAGCATTTCTTGCAGTTGAAGCAGTACTCATGCCAGGCGTATCCCTCGTAGTTCACCACATTGGTGCCATGGCCAAACCCTGCGAAGACGGGAGACAGGAGGACATCTGTCAGCAGCAGCACGAGACCGGTAAGGATTCTTTTAGATGACACATATCTAAACTGTTCTCTAAAACTTCTCTGTCATTTAGTCCAGCATTCAGCACTGACGGGTATTTAATTATTTTAAAAGTAGGATCTTATATCTGAAATTTAAGCTCTTTTTTTTTTTTTTAAAGCTTTAAGGGCATATTAGAACAAGTTTGAATTGTAGTATGGTGATGCTCCTGTGATGCTGTGAACTTCCTGAAATACCTGAATTATATATGTTTACCTTTCTAGATTTAGTCAATCACAGTGTAAAGTAAACTAAATAACGGGAAAATGGCATTAGAAAAACCCAACAACACTTAGTTTTAGGTGATCATAATAGTTTCATAGGAGCTTTTTTCAATTAACTAGTTAACGAGGTAGTAATTCTACAGAAGATGGGGATATTCTTGAAATAAAATCTCCATTTAAACCCAAGTAATTATTAATTTATGAGGCATGCATTATTGGAAACTTGCACCTCATATTATATGCTTGCCTAAAGACAAATTTCAGTTTTGCATGCTGGGCTGACCTGCCTTGGGCTGTCTTAAAAAAAAACGGGGGTTATGCTGATTATGCTGAAAGATAATTGGCAATAATTAAGTGGCGATTACCAATTCAATGCCCATTTTCCACTGTAAATGGTTATCATTTGCTATTGCGTACTTATGGAGTTTAAAATAAACCATTGCCAGGAGATCCACTTTCTCTGCTGTGAAACACTGAAACGGTCTCTTAAAATGTTGTACTTTTTTTTTAACACGGTGTGTTTGGTGACCACATTGCATTATGGTCCACATCTGTAAAACCATCTTCATTATAATTATGCAGGAAGCATCCAGACAAAGAAAGTAAACAGACATTTTTTAGCGTTTCACTAATCCCATCCATTCTGCACACATTCAAGACAATCTTTGTATGTATTTGCAACTCAGTTCATAAAAACTAGAACAAATGTCGATGCTGCCCTGACCTGTGATTGGGTTCTTGCATCCGTGGCACTTCTTGGCCACATCAGTCTTGTAGCAATCCACGCAGTAAACGCTGTTCTCATGGGAAGTGAAGCGAGCCCCTGCTAGAGGCTTACGGCAGGTTTGGCACACAAAACACTCGGAGTGCCAGGGCTGGTCCTGGTAGCTGATCCCTCCAGAGGTGATGGGCTTAAAGAAGCAGAGAGACTCTTTGATCATGATGTCAAACAGAGCATTCAATCTGCTGAAGTGGGGCAATGTGAACTGTCTGTTTTATTATGTATAGATAGAAGAAGATAGTGTACGTGAGCTTTTCCAGGCGTGCAAACAGTAGCAATCAAATGATCCCAAAACATAGACGGTGATATAATCTGAGCTTGTACCTGCTTGCAGTGGAAGCATTTCTTGGCAAACTTCTTGTCATGGCAGGGAGCACAGTAGATGTCCTCACCCTTGGTCAGGAAACTCTGCGTGCGGATTGGCTGCTTGCACTCAAAGCAGGTGAAGCATTCCTCATGCCACACCTTGTTCTTGTACTCCACATTCTGGGATCCTAAAACACAGTAACAAGATGAAATACAGTTTCCTCATAGCTAATGTATAGGTTCCCCTTTTTATATATTTTTATGTGAGAGAACTGCGACTTTGGAAAAGATTTGTTCATCCCCATTGTTAAGCATGGTGGTGGCAGCATCATTGTAACGGTAGAGGGAAAAATTTATGCGGCAAAGTATAGGGAAAACCTGAAAGGAAACCTGATGCAGTCTGCAAGAGAACTGAAACTTGGCAGATGATTTGTTTTCCAGCAAGACAATGACCTGAAGCATACAACCAGAGCTACACAGAAATGATTTAAAAACAATAAGGTGAATGTTCTGGAGCGGCCGAGTCAGAGCCAAGACCTCAATCCATTTGAGAATTTGTGGCTGGACTTGAAAAGGGCTGTTTACTCAAAACCCCTGTGTAACCTGACAGTTTTTTTTTAAAAGTAGAATGGGATAAGTTTGCAGAGTCCAGATATGCAAGGCTGATTAAAATCTATCCACACAGGCTCATTGCTGTTATTGCGGCCAGAGGTTTATCTACTAAACGCTGGCTTGAAAGGGATGAATACTTGTGCAATCACTTAATTTATCTTTTAATTTTGTTTAAATATTGTAGAAATCTGTTTTCACTTTGACATGAAAGAGTTTTTTTTCTAAATTCTTGTCAACTTCTTCCAAGGAGGATGACTACTTTTTGTAGACATGTTACATTTTGCATCAGTTCATTCTACCTTTTCACTAAAGTTTAATGTTCTTTTTTTAATATTTTTTATTCTAAAATCCCATATTTTGGGGTTGCACCTTTATATTAAAAAGAAATATTCTTCATGTTTAAAGAAAGGTTCAATTCTAATGTTTTCATGTGTTGCTTTTACTTTCTTTTGCAGAAACATATTTGCTTTTGTAGAACCACATCCCTCAAACCAAAGCAGGGAAAAAGGTTGTCAGGACCTTTAAAAAATATACACCGGTCAGGTATAAGATTATGACCACCTGCCTTATATTGTGTTGGTCCCCCTTATGACGTCAAAAATGCTCTGAACCATTGGGCATGGACAAGAGGACCTCTCAGGGTTTCCTATGGGGTCTGGCACCAGGACGTTGGCAGTGGATCCTTTGGGTACTCTGGCTTGTGCAGTGGGGCCTCTGTCATTTAAACTTGTTCCACTGCATCCTGTTGATGCTTGATCAGAATGGGGTCTAGGAAGTTTGGAGGTCTAATCAACATGTTGTGCCATTGTCATGTTCCTCAAGATGTTCTTGATTGTTGGATGTTTTTGCCATGTGGTGGGGTGCATTTTCCTGCAGGGGTAGGCCAGTAACATTTGGAATTTCCATTTGCATGAGGGAGTGTGCTTGTTCTGGAACAATGTTTATTTGGGTGTCTAAGTCTCATCAACACGGATGTTAAAATCCAAGGTTTTCCAGCAGAACACCACATAGTACCAATATGATCAATGTTATCCACTTCACCTGTCAGTGGTCATAATGTTATGCCTGATCGGTGTGTGTGTATATATATATATATATATAATAGCAGACTCACCTGGCATGACCACCTTATAGCAGCCCTGGCACCGGTTCCCATCCTCCCGGGAGCCACACTTGCCACACATTATCTTGCCATCATCGCGAGCGTTGAACGGCTCACTGGCCAGCGGCTTGTAGCACTTGACGCAGCGGAAACAGTCCTCATGCCAGTAGCGGTTCTTATGGTGCAGCTCCTGAGCGAGAGAGAGGAGGCGTAGGGTGAGCAAGAGGTGCCCTCGCTAAGTCCTCATGGTGACCTCATTAAAGTGGAGTTTGTTTACTCATCATGTGGACTGAGGCTCGGGGCCAGAATACAGAACAAGCCCATGTGGCAAGCATAAGAGTGGAGATGAAGTGAACTGGGATGTGGTGAGCCATGACAGAGGCGGGGGGCTTAGATGGTGAAAATGCATTATGAAGTATTTAAGCACCATTAGCAGTAATAACACATCTCTTCTCAGTTTAAACTGTCTGTGACCGAGTGGTGAGAGTAACCTGGAAGTAGAGGTGCTGTGCTGGATGACAGACAAACATTAAACCACAGCCTGAGAGTAAACTAAACATATGTTATTATATGTAAGTATTTGTATGTATGTTTGTATTAAAACAAGAACAAACTATGAAGACATTTAAATTCAAAATAGCAAGGCCTTTTAGATGGAAGACATGGGGGCATAGGTGTGAATATTAAAAGTAGTGGTGGGTTAAAAATATCGATATATCGATATTTGATCGATACACGTGTGTAGAAAAGATTATCGATTCATAAATCCCTGTATCGATATTTTTAAATGCATTAGATTTGACCGTTTGATGTTTGGCGGAAGCGGACACTCGCCGGCAAATTTAAAAGCCGATGTCTGGCGGCACTTCGGCTTCAGAAAAAAAAGAAAGCTGCGAAGAACTGGACAAAAATAACACAGTGTGCAAAATATTAGGCGTGGGAGGATTTGTCGACGTAATCGGCGTAATCCATTACAGAAATATGTCGCGTAAAACGTGCGTCGATGCGTCGCGGTTGCATGGTAGCGGGAGTATATTCTGCCTAGGGTTGCCACTCGTTCCGTTTATACGTTATTTGACAATTAATTGTTGCGTCCCGTTTTGAATCAATACGGGACGCGAGGTCCAGCGGATCCAGACTTCCTCGTCTGTCTGCCGCCCGCCCGGTCCGGTCACGGGTTGCCATGGTTACAGACGCTGCTGCTCTGACTGAACCCGCGGCTTTAAAATGTCTCCACCCGAAACTCCACCACGACCAGAGAAGCAGAAACTTTTGCAAACGTACAGACGTGAGTGGGAAGAGTGGAACCCCTGCTTAACAGCGTTAGTGGCA
>OMNN01082399.1:0-13708 GCA_900302755.1 Chromis chromis | reverse complement strand
AACCAAAATGGTCATCTGGTGCTACATCAAAAATTGACTGCCACAGGTCTTCCTAAAAATAGCTTCGGAGCTGAAAATGTGCTTTTTAGGACATTCTAACAGGATTTGTTTTAGGAAGGATTGTTTTGATTTCTTTGAAACTTTTTGAAGGGAGTGTTTTCATATCCATTGAAAACATATAAAAAATTTAAGATGTTATAGTACTCACATTTGGTGACTTTAATTGTCAGGTAAATATTTGTATTATGTTGATTTCAAGGTTTTATATATCTGCATGATACCTGTTGAGCGACTTTGTCATTAGTTGAATTTTTTCAAGAAAATCCTCGACCTCCACTGGGAGGCCCTTGGTGAGCTGGCATGGAATGACTCCATTTCACACAGACCACAATCACTTCGCTTATAGGCTTGTTTGATCGAGTTGAAATATTTGTACATTTTTGTGCTTTTTTTACTTTGTGAATGCAAAAGAAATAAAAAATAAAATAAAAAAAATAATAAAGTGGAGGCATAATTATGTTGTCAACCCATGCAATAATGCAAAAGGAAGTAAAAAAAGAAAAAAACACTCTCCAAAACTGAGATAAACATTGAAACAAATGATCCTTTCCCTGATCCCTGTAGGGAAATATGATTTCATCCTAGAAAACTCTAAGTTGCTGCTTTGATCAAGTAAACGTTGGAGTCACTCAGCAGGATTTTTCGAGGACGGGCAAGCAAAGAGAGAACATGCAAACTTCGAATCCAGAACCTTCTTGCTGTGAGACAACTGTGATACATAAAGTGCTCATAAAACTATTGTTTTTACGATAACATCTTGTTGTTCCCAACAATCGATGCAATTATGCAGACTCCTACTTGGTTCTGCCAAGAAACCAAAGATCAGATCTATTGCATTTACTTAATTTGCAGAAACTGCTGGTTTAAAGTATTTCTGCTTTTTGCTAAATGCCCTGATACATAAATAGTGGCTCTTCAACAACATTCTGCAATCTAGAAACATAATCAGAAACAGATAAATAAACATGAGAAGGTTTCCAGGACTGCAGTAAGCATTGACTATATGAGAAATTAATCACTGTAAAGGGAAAGCAGGCAGAGAGCAAAAAATGAACTAAAGGCATATTTTATTTTTTTTTGTCAGATGTGAATGTAACTTAATTCCAGTGTCCATGTCCCATAAAACTCTGCTCCTGTTCTGTTGTTATATTACAACAGACTTTACTTTCCCCAAGCAAAATGTATCAAACAATATAAAGTGGGAGAGAGTTGGGCAGCTCCACGGAGAATCAATTGACAGAGAAAAACCAGGGATTTGACGTAGCCAGCAGAGTGAATGGTTACGGCAAAATCCAGGATGATTTTCTGGATATTAGGGCACATTTTCTACTTCAAAACTCATAGTGTTCGCTCCAAATCCATCTCCAAGGCAGAGCCAAGATTACATTTTGATGAAATGTGCCATCTTGTTGCTCTACTCATAGGAGAAAACTTTTATTTTTTTCCAATATTAAAAGAAGGGGTAGAAATGCCACTGTCAGTAAAACGTTAAATTGAGCAGTCAGATCCGTGCAGACAAACAGAATGTCTGACTGGATGTACTTCTTACTGCCGTTTAAGCAGATCCGTGTCCTCACAACACAAGTAATACACGCAGTAACCTGAGCACATAATGCAGCAGCATGCTCTACCTTGATATGAGTCTTGCAATTAAGCTTCCTTCCCCAGTGCTTGTACACAATGTTCCAGCCTGCTCCAGAATGTATATCAGAGCTTTTACAGAACAGCACTATCACAAGACAAGCACCACAGCTTCATTCAAACGCAACCACAATAACTATAATTACCACTTAAATCCACAATCCTTGTCTTTGATGAACTAAAGATGGTGTCTCTGCTTAAAGAAAAAAACTGAATATGCAGATGAGCATTACAGAATCTTAATTTTAATGTAATCTCACAGCAGTATTTTCCTCAAATGTGCTTGCGACACCTTCTGCTTTTCAGGAAAAAGATGAGGAATGATCGCTTTGGCTACTAAATGTTGGCCAAATATCTTCATACTGTGAACACACAGTGTCGTCAATATAAGATCCTGCAGAGTCGAGTCACACAGTTTCCATCCATTATCTATACACCGCTTAGTCCTCTGTAGGGTCGCAGGGGGGCTGAAGTCTATCCCAGCCGACTCGGGTGAAGGCAGGGGACACCCTGGACAGGTCACCAATCTGTCGCAGGGCTACATACAGAGACAAACAACCAAGCACACTCACATTCACACCTACGGAGAAATTTAGAATCATCAATTAACCTCAGCATGTCTTTGGACTGTGGGAGGAAGCCGGAGTACCCAGTGAAAACCCACGCTGCACAGGGAGAACATGCAAACTCCACACAGAAAGACCTCAGGCCGGGACGTGAACCGGGGATCTTCTAGCTGTGAGGCAACGATGCTAACCACTGATCCACCGTGCAGCCCTGTCACACAGTTTCATATTTTTGCAATAACTTTTTTTCTGTTAAATAATAAAGCTCTAGTACTAGAATCAGAAAAAGCTTTATTGCCCACACAAGGAAATTGTCTTGGTAACTGAAACTCACAGTACTAACCCTAACCCTAACCCTAGCAAGAGTTAGTAAGTGAAGATGGGATGTACTACAAAAAGAGTGGAATTATAATTACATAATAATAATTATAACAACCTTTATTGATCCCCTTGGGGAAATTCCTTCTCTACATTGACCCATCCTATTCAAAGTTAACCTTAATTATACACACTAGGAGCAGAGGTTGCCGCGGTGCAGCGCCCAGGGAGCAGTCAGGGGTTAAGGGCCTTGCTCAAGGGCCAAGAATGGCCACAGTGGCCCCTGGCCTTCTGATCAATAGGCCAGGGGCTTAACCTGTTGTGCCACCACTGCCCCAAAATACAAGTTGCATTGGCCGGGAATCGAACCCAGACCGCCCACATGGCAGGCGAGAATTCTACCACTGAACCAACAATTCTTTAATTTATGTATTGTGATTTATGTTTATTTTAAAGTATCGCACATGCATTGGATGGGTTTGAATACTGCACATGTATCTGGTATTTTAAAGAGTCTATTTGTGGTTAACTGGTTTACTAGTACTAGTAGGCAAACTTCAACTTTTAATTCCATTTACCTCTTTGTGTCTTGCTCATCAGCTTGCCACAGGAATCTTCTTTGTCTTAAAAATCCATCGGTCTTTTATAAATAATCAGCTGAACAGGACATGTAAGCTTCTAGTAACAGAATAAACATTTGCCCTCAGCTGAGAGATTTTATGCGGTGTTTAATTAAGATTTTGATTCAGGCCCGCTGTGTGTGTGCAAGGAAATTGGACGGCATACTGGATGGATATATATGTGTGCTGTGTATAAAAGTAAAAACTGCAGAGTGGTCTCTTTGAAAAGAAGTTGGGACAGATAGTACAAAACAGTTCAGAGCGGAAACTTTATCAGTTACAAGTACAGTTTGACCTTTTGGGAAATATAAAAATGCAAAAAGCTACCCATGTTTCTGTTTGTTAAATTAGTTTAACACTAAACTAATGTAGCAAAATCCATGTATACTAGCACCTCTAAAGCTCATAAATGAATAATATGCTGCATATACTGCACACAAACCATATTGATTGTAAGATTAGTCATGAGACATACATCCTGGTCAAATCAGAGCATGATATTGATCTTCTTCCTCGCTCTCTGACAGTGTATTTCCCCAAATGTCAAACTTTTCATTTAAAAAGTGTAAAAGGTTAGTGCTTACATTCCGGCTTATAAGTGCTGAAATCAGCAGCTCTTCTGGTGGAGGCTGACAGACTTCTTTATGTCTGGGTTTTTGGTAGACATCAGCTAATACCAGGAATTCAAAGTTTTTTGGGTTTTTGCCAGAAACGAACTCTCTCCGGGTCACCTTCATGTTACTTTGGCCGATTGGGTTTGCATCTCGAGCTGCACATTCGGAGCAAGTATCATGTGAATCGTATGAAGTATGCTGTCAGACACTCTAAAAATGAATGCAAGGGACCTATTATCACCACTTAATTTACTGCAAAACTGCAAGAATTAATTAAGAAATAAATAAATAAAATCTAATTCACTGATTTAAACAAAGCTTTTAAGTTATTAAGAGTTGTGTTAACATAATAATGTTGCATCAATTTAATATAGTGTGTAATTTAAAGTAAAATCTCTGTGTTACTTTATTTCAAGTTGAGGTAACTTAATTAAATCTGCTTGACATTTTTCTTTACTTTGGAGACAGGATTTGAGGTCCTCTTCCCTATTTACTTAGCACTGGAGCAGCTGTATTTTTATTTATTTTTTTGTCAACTTTAAAACAAAAATCCTTGTAAATAACATGGAAATGCTAATTGGAACAGCTTCATATTTATGAATAATCTTCTTACAACTTGTGAGTCATTGAGTAATTAAAAATACATTTAATTGAAGAGGAAAACCTAATTTCCCTAACTTGGTATATTTTGTTAGTTGAACTTAACATTAGAAATGGTATTTTTTTCATAATAATCTAACCTTTACTGATCCCCTTGGGGAAACTCCTTCTCTGCATTGACCCATCCTATTCAAAGTTAACCTTAACTATACATACTAGGAGCAGTGGGCTTCCGCGGTGCAGCACCCGGGGAGCAGTCAGGGGTTAAGGGCCTTGCTCAAGGGCCCACAGTGGTGGTGACGGGGACAAGCGGTCACTCTCACTTCCGTACCTCAACCTCTTGCCAGTCCGGGGACTTGAAACAGCGACCCACCGCTTACAAGTTTGCTTCACAAACCACTAGGCCACCACTGCCCCAAAGATGAAATATTTTGGAGGATGCGGGCATCGATCCCGCTACCTCTCGCATGCTAAGCGAGCGCTCTACCATTTGAGCTAATCCCCCATACGATGCAAACTGTTGCATTCATTTTTATTTGTTTGGGCTCAAACCTAATTTTTTAGAGTGTGTTCAGCTCAGATCTGTGGTAATTATGAAGCACAGTATGAAAACCAACAAAAGAAACATAAATAAACTGTGTACAATTCTTTCAATATTCTCATTCTTTTTTTTCCATTTGGACTCACCTTCAGTGTTTGACAGATGAGCGAACACATTCCAAACGCCATCAAGGACACAACCGCTGCAACTCCTTTTGTATCCATCGATACAAAACAAAATACATGATTATTATTATTATAATTTTTATTCACTGCTGGTCCCGATGATTGGCATGACAGTAATCGGCCATTGTTTCGGCTGAGATTGATAAATGATGTGACTAACACAGACACATGCTTTGCCGGAGGAATATCTCGCTGGCAGATAAATGGTTAGTTGTTCTCACCTCGCAAAAAAAACAACAATAAATCTCGGATGTATTAAAATTAAATTCAGTCATTGGAACTCGCTGGGTGACATTAATGCTGGGATTTGTGAACAGCTCCGTGTTCCAGCTCTTCACCCTTTTGCTAACTTATGGCTGAAGGGGAGAGACGAGTGGGAGGCTGTCATGTCCACTGTTGCATGATGTTATAAAACAGCACTATTTTAGGAGTCGCACCCTCCTCTCTTCTGTCGAGCCATCTTTCAAATGAAGATAAGCCGAGGCGGCGAGCTCAAACAGACGTATGAGTCGAAATTTGAGGAATTTTGCTCTTTAAAATCGGCAAAATAAAAACAGCTGTTATCTAGTCTAGACTAAAACCATAATTCTGAGAGGCTAGCAGATCAAAAGCATACACCTCTACCGGCCTTTCTAAGCAGGATAATCACAAGCATTATGTCTAATTGTAGTTAGAATGTGACTCTGCAGGCAACAGTAGGGCCATGCTAAATTACATACTGCACTTATAGGAGCACAAACACCGTATGAGAAATAGAAAACACACAATGCATTATTTAAACCGGTGCGGAGGTCACTCACAAGAATCAAGCACCATCGAGGCTCTGGAAGCAAATTCTGGCAGCATCGAGGTATCAGTTGTCAGGCTGTCAAATGCAAAGCAAAGATAACCAACCGTGCTAGCTGTCTCTTCTGTCCTTGATCACTTCTCTGACACGTTCTCACACGAGGCCTTTCTTCTAAAACACCTTCATCTTCAAGCGCTAAACCTTCATGCACATATCTTTCTATTGTCAACCAGGTCAAGCAACCTGCAGGAGTATCAACACAATCATTCCACAGAAGAACCAAATCAGATTGAAAGTAAATGTGTCCACTTATCAACCATTCGATGGATCATTGCGTCTGTCAAAGGCCTGGAAACCATTTATGTTGATGCCAAACTTTTGTTTTGATGCTGAAATCATGTTAGTGTACAAAATATGTCAAACCCAATAAAGACCACTGCCTCATTTCGCCGAACAGCATGTGAATGATTAGGGAACAAACTGACTGTGGCAGTATACTCTAATCAAATCCAAAATGTATGTGCCTTTAAAAGCAAATTAGTGAATTCGGGATCAAAGATGTAGCACTGTGTTGGTATTTGATCTCCACTGTGGTAACTTGTGCCTGCAGATGATCAACAACAGGGTTATTTTTTTGTGTTTTAAAGATATATATTTTGGTTTTAAATTGGCCCAGAGCAACCCAGAGCTAAGCTTCACCTCCCAGTTTTTTTTTTTAGCAGCTGACAGAACAATGTGACAAATGAGACAATTACCTGCGGTCAAGGATAGCCTCGTCCCCGCTCGCCTTCATGCGATGCTGCCACGTCTGACCCCGGCTCGCCACAATGTCTGCCCAAGGCATATAGAATATTGCCCGATGATGTTGGGGCTTCCACTCATCAGATGATGATGACCTGGAGGTGGGAAGCGAGGCGCACTCTGCTCTTCCCGATGGGGCTTCGGTTTTCGCTGGAGGAGCAGCTCGGTGGTCATTAGACAGAGCTGCAGATGTTACTGGCCCCCAGTGACGTGCACCGATTCACTAAGGACCCGGAGACCAGGAGGGAAAAGGAAAGCTCCTCTGCTTCACTTAGTTTTATAATAAGAGTTACCGAAAGGACATCTTTCTCAGTGACGAGAAGGGCACTGTGGTTTGCTATCATTGCAGCAATTAAGCATGGTTTGATTGTACTCAAGCAAAAAAAAAAGCAACTGCTAGAATAAAGCATTTTAATTATTCATTTGCTTTAAATTTACCTATTTTAAATGCATAATTTTTCACAACATATAAACCAATTTGAAGCATTATCATTGTTACCGTTAATCATTTCTGATTAGTTTTTGACTCACAGAAAAAGCTGTATCCTCTTTGTTCTCACTTACATGCAGACTCCCCCCGTACAGTCAAATGGAGACTATCTGCCAAGAAATGCTACAGCATCATTTCAGAAAATGCTCAACAACAACTGACAAAGGCCTTCAGCAGTTGAGACGCTTGCATGGCAGAACGGGTTGGAGGTTAGAGGGATTTTATATATATTTTTGCAAAGAGTAAAGGTCAGAGGGGCTGGCAGGGTCGGCAAAACACCAGAATGTGACTCTGAAGATTAGCTTCTCAATTCCTGCCAATCCTGCACGATCGCAATTGCTTCATAACAAATAGTTAATTAGGATGTTTTTCCAACTGATTCTTGAGACATTTTGGAAGACCAAAATTGGATCAGAAAGGGCTTATATGTGTTGTTTTGGAGGACAAATGCTAACATATCCACCCACCATCTTACTGACATGCAGGTCAGTTGAGCTGTTGCTCAATGTGCAGCTGGATGATCATTTATTGTGATTGTGTTTGTGGCTGTGAGGCCCGAGGACACGCTTTACGGATGTGTTGTCGATGCTGATATGACTTTTTGTATTACGGGTGAATTACTGGCTTCCAGCATGATGACAGATGGTAGGTGAGTGGCTGAAAAGCTTCCTTGCCAAACAATTTATAAGTTTTATACCAAATTGGGTGCTGTGTACAGAACACTGGCTTCCCAAACTTACTTTATATAGTTTTTTTGTGTTTCTGTTAGATTTAGACTTTCCTTATGTAAAAAAAACAAAACAACAAACATATCATTAGATGACCATGTTATTAGGTTAAGTTAGTTCCATGTCATTATTACAGCATCTTCTATTGTAATTATGAGGGAAGCAAAGGAAAACGTGAGGTTTTAGAGCCACAAATGCTGTGCAGGGAGGAGGTTGTGGTGGATGGATGGGTCAACTTTTACATCGTTTGCTATGACTACTATTTGTCTTAGCAATTATTCCAACTGTGGCAATGGAGGACAGTTGTGTATTTCTAGTTTATCAATAAAAGCCAGGATTTCTTTTAAAGGTATAATACCTAACATTTCTGCATTCAAATGTTTAAAAATGACCAGATCAATGGAAAATCAAAGTCGAAGAGTGTGAGAGTCAGTTCCTCCATTTTTTTTATGCAGGGAGAGGTATTTAATATCCTTTTATTTTGCTAAATGAAGCTGAATGTGATTTTTCTTTCACTGTGTACTTACATTATCTCAGAAGTAGAAGAAATCAATGTATTTTTCATTTTTATTTTGGTCACCTGTTCAAGTCGACATGTCCCCCAGACACCATATGATACGTCAGAGAGTGCAGAAAGACGTAGAGTGTTTCCAAGGAAGAAGGTGCCCTAGTGTGTTAAATTACATTGTCTTGTACATCATGTGGATAGTCAGATGCATTTGTTCCATTTACCTGATACTTTAGGTTCTGCTGGGAAACTTTGGATCATTCATGGCATTTACATGGATTTTACTTGAACATGTACCACCTACCTAAACACTGCAGACCACATACACCCCGTTATAGCAAACCTGCTCCCTGCTACACTACAAACATTTTCAGGAAAGAGTTCAAGGTGTCGACTTTGCCTCCAAATTCCTCAAATCTCAATCCGATCGAGTGTCTGTGAGATGTGCTGGGGAAAAAAAAGTCAGATCTAGGGCTTAAAGGATCTGCTGCAGACATCTTGGTGCCTGATACCACAGGACACCTTCAGAGGTCTTGTAGAGTCCAGTCTTAGCTGTTTTGGCAGCATAAAAATGACCTGAACAGCATTAGGCAGGTGCTTTTAAGATTGTAGCTGATCTTTATTTTTAATGTACTGAAGCTGCATGAACCCTGAATTCAAATCCCTTTCAGATTTTGACATCAAATGTTTAGTCAATATTTTCTTTCCTCTCTCAGCTATAAGATGCCATCCAAGATCAATTACATTGACGTGCTGCTTAACAGAGGATGTCATCCTTAAATCAACCCGTCTCTCAAATATAGACCGGCATGCGTGAATATCCTTATTATGGAATGAAAAGGAGAAAAGAAGGATTGTAGAGGGAAATACCTGAGAGGAAATGTGGGGATAGATGGCCGAGACCATAGCCATGATTCTTCTTCCACGGAAACAGGTCTGCTGGAAATGAAAGAGAGAAAAAGATGGAGTAAATATGAAGAGAGAAAAAATGAGACACTGAAAGGGAGAGAAAGGTAAAAGGTGGCAGGTGGAAACTGAAGGCCGAGGGAATTGAATGCCTATAAGAATGAATAAAGAGCGAGGTGGCACAGCCTGGAGGGTTTCACCGAATTAGTAATTCAGTAGGAAAGACTGAGTGCAATTTTTGAGAAGAAAGATGAATGTGATCAAGGTTTAACATTTTACAAGAGAGGAAGTCGAACCTTTTAACCCTTCAAGTCAGCGGTCAATTTGTTTGAACCCGTTCCTTTTATTTAACATATTTTACCTGTTGGCCTCGAAAAAATATGCTTTCCACTTACCGTAATTTCCGGACTATAAGCCGCTACTTTTTTCACACGCTTTGAACCCTGCGGCTTAAACAATGATGCAGCTAATTTATGGCTTTTTACAGACGCACTTACACTAAATTCTTCAGATCAGTTATTTTGCGCTTCATACACATACCCTCATTGTGGAAAACACACGAAGAAATGCATATGATGCAGCTTTCAGGTTAACAGTGATCGACCTGGCTGTCGAAGAAGGAAATAGAGCGGGGGTTATGATCAGGGTCGTCTATTGGGGCCAATACGGTAGATCATAGACCTAGTCTGTGCTCGCTACCTGCGGCTGCAACGGCAGGCTGCTGCGGTCAACGGTGGCTGCATTTGGGGTAAAAAGAAGAAAAAAAACGTTACGGCCACTGGCCTGGAAAAGACCGGCCGTTTGGGAAACCTCCCAATGACATCAATGAATTGATGGTGAGATGTTGGAGACGGCAGTGTGTATTTTTTATTTTTTTAACCAGCCGTGTCACAGGCACTGTTCAGAAAAAAAAAATTAAATTCAATTTAAAGTTTAAAAAATCTTTCTGTGTTACATTTTTCTGTGTAAATATCCCATGTTACAATGTGAACATCTGCGGCTTATAGACAAGTGCGGCCTATATATGTACAAAATCTTTTTTCTTTTCAAATTTAGTGGGTGCGGCTTATATTCAGGTGCGCTTAATAGTCCGAAAATTACGGTACATTTTGAGCATTTTATTTTTTTTGTGCAATTTTCAAGGATCTAATGTACTGTACATGCAAAAATGCCCATTTCATTCACTGTAGCATCACAGATAAAGAATTAAGTGACATTATGAAGAGAAAAAAAAGAAAGACAGCATCCTAAAAATATACCCGTACGTTAGAGGTCGGTGCATTAGTCATGGAGATGAGTTACTGATTTGACTTCTCAGACGGTTGAGTTAATTGCCTTCGTTCTGACTTTGGCTGAGCTAATTTGCGAGATAATTTGAAGAGGGTAGAATGAATTGCACACACTCTCCCAGGTCAACAGTTCACTGGGTTAATGATCGTGATGACTGTGACCGTGTGAGGATAACAGTGAGAACAGAGCGGCTACTTAAGATGCCACGTTGAAATTGGTGTAAAGGAGGGGGGGAGGCTATATTTACACTTAATGCCCTGCAAAGTGTGCATGGCCACTGGTTGCTTAGATAACAGTCAATAATGAACAGATTGCCTGTGCAGGAATGTGTTTTTCAATTTTTTTGTTCTATTTATCATCTATCTATTAAGGAGATTTGTAAGTACATCGTATTGTTTTTTGTATTTTTTAATGCATTTTGACTTCTACTTTGCCCTTCACCTATCCATCCATTGGGGCAGTGGTGGCCTAGTGGTTCGTGAAGTGAACCGGTGGGTCGCCGGTTCGAGCCCCCGGACTGGCAAGAGCTTGAGGTGGGAAAGTGAGAGCGACTGTGTGTCCCAGTATAGTTAAGGTTAACTTTGAATAGAATGGGTCAAATGCAGAGAAGGAATTTCCCCAAAGGGATCAATAAAGGTTAGATTATTATATTTCATTTTCATCTCATTTTCAACTGCAATATTTCATCACCATATGTGATATTACTTTTTACCTCAGTATGATTGCCAGCATTACTTTTTACTGTTCTATTCCAGTCTATTTTAGAGTACTTATTTTATTTCAATACTGTATCATACTTATATCTTATTGCTTTTCTACCTTTTTTGAGAGCAATATGTGGCACAAGAATTTCCTTCAGGATTAATAAAATTAAATAGGATGGGTCAAATGTAGAGAAGGAATTTCCCCAAGGGGATCAATAAAGGTTACGTTATTATTATTATTATTATTATTATTTTATTAATATTTATTTACTTCGTGTTTTTATTTATTCATTTTTTTCTAGTATTTTTTATTTATTCATTATTTTATTTTATTTTATTTAATCTGGTGTTATTTTATTGTTTCCTCCATTTCTGAATCCCTGTGTTTTTAGTCCTTCACTTATAACATGATGTTGGTGGTTGTTTGTATTGTTTTATTTCATTTTTATTCCTTCTATCTGTAAAGCGCTTTGTGTTAAATATCATTCGCATGAAACGTGCTATATAATAAAGTCTGATTGATTTGTATATATGTGTGTTTATTGGACGTTTTGTCAGAAAATAAAAAACTGGACTAGTTCAACGACCTGCATCCATCTGTGGAATCACATACAGTCTGTAATCAGGCTCCTCTGCATCCTGATTGCATCGTATTTAGAAGCTGATTCAGTCACTTGACCTTGCAGTGCACCATCTAAATCTTCCTCGAGATGCAACCTAAAAATATACTATTCAATGTTTTAGCTGCTCTCTCCAGCCCAAACACCGAACAGGTGAGTAAAGAGTTTGGAAATACAACTGGAGAGAGTCAGTCTGTTATATCACTGCAGCTCAGACTGGGCGTCGCGCTGCATGTGTGAACGAGTAAACAGCTTTTTTCCACCTTGCGATGGATGAGAAGAGCACCTGTAACCATGGTAACTGTGCTCAACAAAGATGAAGACAGCTGTAGCCTCAAAATGCTTAGTAAACACACAAATTAAAAATGCATGAGGCAACAACGAGACTAAAATTATACAGAAAAGGTAGACGTAAGAATCCATTGAGCATAATTTGACTAATGCGTTTTCCGCGGCAGGCTGAAACTGAATCAAAATCAGGTGTTATAATTAACACTATTCATGGAAGATTTTAAATAACCTCCATCTCATGTGGCTGTGTGAATCCCAGCCTCCCATTTCTCTCCCTGTTTCACCCTCAATGAAACTTGCATTAATATAAATCGTATTCTAATTAAATGGTTGAAGTTAACATATTGTAGCCAATTAGCAGTAGATTCTTTTAAATTCCTTAGACTTCTTTTAGAAACCTGCATTTGCTGCACAGGGTTATGCATTTCTGTTCATGCACATAGGTTCATATAAAAATTTGTCATGCCCAAAGGAGCTCAAACAGAACCTGAAAGAGTTTAATTAGGCAAAACAGATTTTATAGCTGTATGTGTATTGATTTGTTCACATAGATCATGCTCTTCTCATCTTTACATATTGGTCCTTGGCTTCCCAGGATTCCTATGAAACAGGATTCATTTTATTTTAAAATATTAATGATCCCTTTTAGAGGGCCAACGCAGGTCTGGCCGTTGACTCGGTACAGAGGGGTGACAAATTAAAGGAAAAATTAATATAGTCAGTGTCTTAGCATTGATTCTATAAGTCTGTGGAGCTCTACTGCAGGGATGGAGCACCAACATCTTCCATAGGTGTTAAACTGAGTTGAGATCCGGTGACTACAAAGGCTATAGTATATGTTTCACATCATTTTCATACTAATCAGACCATTCAGTGTCATCTTTGCACCCTATGGATGGAGGCACCGTCATCTTGGAAGAGACCATTCCGATCAAGATAGAAATGTTTCATCATATGTTGCAAGGAGCAGCGTAGGAAGCCTTGTGAGGCATGTGGAGGACAAATACCAGCTGGCAATAAATAAATAAATGTGCTTGAAAATTGGAAGCTAACAGCAAATCTCCAAAAAGAAGACAAAGAAACCAAAGAGAAAACTTACTAGAAAACCATCACAAATTGCATTCAATAGCCTTCGTGAACAAACCATTCCCTCGCTTCTCTCCCAGTACACACACACACACATATATATATGTGAGCAGTGCTCAGCATAAATGAGTACATCCCAAAAGATTTGTCAGAAAACCTTTAGTTTCCTGTCAGAATCAACATTTTCTATGGGATACTATAGTGTCAATCGATGGCACAATGAGTAAGACGGTCATCTCATATTTTGGCAGTGGTGGTGCAACAGTTGAGTCTCTGGGCTACTGATCAGAAGGTCAGAGGATCGAACCCCAATTGTTGGGCCCTTGAGCAAGGCCCTTAACCCTTATTGCTT
>OMNN01082398.1:0-20554 GCA_900302755.1 Chromis chromis | reverse complement strand
GAGCCCATCCGCCGTTCACACTGGAATAATTAGAACATGTCAGGAAGAATTAATTTCCTCATTTTTCAAAAGGATACACAGAAATTACCATGTTATTATATGACAGGGTCCCTGGGAGGATTGGATTAAATTTGATTTCTTGCGCAGCCCACACAACAAATTAAAGTCATAAATAAGATGGAAAGAAGCGGGGCACAGAGCATATGTTTATGGCAATGAGTGAAGCCAGGGGAGCAGAAACAACTATCTTCATTTCATTTTATTTAAATCAGGCCGACACCGTGTGTCTGAATGACAGCAGTTGCTAATGGGTCGAGATTAGAGGCTTCTTGATATTAACACAGAGATCCAACCACTTCAACTAAAAAGCAATGGAACGTAAAGTGTGTGTGCTTCTAGATGAGCCTATTCTGCACAGCTATTGCTTGATACAGATCATACCACAACTCATTTCACTTTGTCCACTGATTTCTGACTTACATGTATATTGAGTTTTTCCTTTAAATATCACACATGCCACTGACAGAGTATGTGTTGCGTGTCAGCTTGTTTGAGAGTTGTAGGTAACGGAGTATCAGCATTTCACCCAGTCAAACCTAGTTAATAGCTAAATTTTGCCACAGTGAGTGTCATATCGATGGATAAATGACAAGTTTAGAGAAAAAGGCAATTGCGAACTGACTTTAAATAACAATAATCAGCTTTGTATCTGTATTATAAACATATTATTCTTCATATTGCATGATTTACCTGAGAGGATAAAACCACTGAGGAAAAAACAAAGTAAAATCAGAAAAAGGACAATAGAGTTAATTATTAAATTTGGGATGCAATACATCCACAAATAAAGAGCATATTCAACCCAATCTACCTCAATACTGGACACTCGCGTCTCTCGTCTTGGGGCTCGTATTAGACTTGTTAGCTTACCATCACAATTTAATACTGGCTTGCCTGGGAAGAGTTTTTCAGCTCTTTCAAAATGGGCTGTCATTAGAGCCCAGCACTCCCCTGGGCACCACAAACTTTAAATAATTTGCGAATCAATTAACTGGCTACTCTCAACGCAACAGGGATTTCACACTCCGGGGTCGTGGTGCATTATCAGTCGGAGACGATTCATGGCTTTTTGGGAGAAAAGTTCATGGTTGAAATCATTAATTCATTTTACCGGACTTTTAGTTATGCATTACTTTCCACAGCTGGGGTAGCAAGAAGATTAACGGCATGTTCTTTTGGTCCTGTTTCCTGACGTGAACAGCTCCTAGGTGAAACTCTGTCCTACAGTACCAGGGAACACACTCTGAGAAGCCAGGACAGCAGCCAAATCCATATTAGATTTTTATTCATCTGAGAATGAAATAAAGGCCATTGAACCTTATATGAATAATCATAATAATAATGATAATAATAATACACTCAGAGGTCAGGTCCCTTTCATATGATTCAGTCTAGGCCAGACAAAACCCCACCTAATCAAACTGCCAACAGTTAAAGCATATTTTAGTTTAACCGCTTCAAATGTGGTCATTCATGAGTAAATCAGGTGCAAGCTATTAACTGAATGCAGAAGATAAATAAAATTCAGACGGGTTTTACACATTCTTGCCAGGTAATGACATGTGTAACAATTAGTATTCCAAATTCACTCTGGGGTCCTCCAAAGTAATTGAGGC
The DNA here is from genome assembly GCA_900302755.1 of Chromis chromis. NCBI lineage: Eukaryota > Metazoa > Chordata > Actinopteri > Pomacentridae > Chromis > Chromis chromis. The sequence goes on along the minus strand of OMNN01082398.1, from coordinate 18,878 downwards.
TGATGAAATTAAAATCTTTGTTAGGCAGCCTTTGTCAAGCAGTCTCTGTTCAGCATATTGACTATAATCATTGCTGGGTCAGTGGACTGAAGAGGCTCATTTGATAAATAATAGATTGAGAATAACCATTCAAAGGTGATTCATTTTCATTTTATGGTGAAGTCCTGTTTATTTAATTTTCTGACAAAATGGCTCCCCACTTCCTCCCCTCCGGTTGTTCCATCAATAGTGGGCTGAAAAGCTGTGCGACTGTGTGGTTGTGGTTTATTACATAAATAGGACATATTAACAATGAGTGTATATGACCTGCTCGGATGGTCTAACAAACCCTCAGCTGTTTCTAAATGAGGTTGCATGAGTGAAATTAACATCTTATATGAGCGACACAAACTAAATTCCTTCCTCATATTTAGAAAATTAATTAAGCCTGCAGGTGAAAGGATCGAGTTTTCGGATTGTACGAAGCCCCGACTGAGCGTCTCAAAAGCGTGACGCAACTAATGCTAGTCTTCCTGGCACATTTTCCTCGGTGACAAATTCTGACAGGTGCCTAATGACATTGCAATAACCCTGAACCATGACCACTTTGAGTCATTATTCTCAAAGCTTCAGGGGTGAATTTATGAACTACCTGAGCAGGAGCATTTTTATCTGGACCAACAGTGGGCAATCAACACAGCTGGCAACCAGCACATGTAGATTATTTATATCCCGTTAAGTGTTTGCAGTTTTGCTTAACATTTTCGAACAAGCTCACAGCTCGGTTTTATTTTTGGCTCGAGATGCTGCTTTGCTTCTGGCTCAAGACAAGCACATTTTGACGCAGTCGATACCTAAACATTGAAAACTATAGGCAGTTTCTCACTGATTTGCAGTAAACCATGCTATCTCTCATGGGTTTTTATAGATTTTACTGTGAAAGCACAGAGACAAGGCAGTCCTTGATTCTTGAACCTAAATGTATTCATTTTACATTCACCCAACCTTGAACGTTGTTTAGCTGATCACAGAGCTTCTGCTGTCAACTCAACAGGGACCTTTACCTTTGCATTTTTCAATAAATTGTCCATTAGTGGAGTGTTATAAAACATAATCTGCACAATTTGGTAAATCTATTGTATTTGTATTATGTGTACTGTATATCAAGGGAGAAGTGAATCTGTACATCTCTGTCAACAATGTGTGCAGCAGGGTATTTTACTAATTTGTATAAAGTGCTTTGAATAACTTTGTTTGATATTCATTAGACAGTCTATTTATGGCTATAGTGGCATGTAGAGTGTGACCTGACTGATAAGTGGCAGTTTCAACTCAACAGCACTGACACGCAGCAGCAGCAGAGATCGGCTGCCGATAGACAGGTGCATGCTCATCTGAGCAGAAGACATTGTATGGCGTGGAATGGCATGATTAAACAATGGTAAATGGCCATGAACTTTGGATTCGGAGAGACATTTCCCAGCTGTTATTGAAGAGCTTCCCAACCACATTAATATGACTCCCATGATATCTCCAACTGACATTTGGAAAAAAAGAATAATATCAACTAAGTTCCTCACCTTTATTTGTTTAATATCTAAGATACATTTTTATTAGAAAGCCTGCATGAGCAGCAGCTGCGCAAAGATTGTTATAGTAATATTATATCAATGCAGAGAAGACGATTCTGTTTTTTTCAAAATGCCACATTTCATAGCAACTGACATACTATACTGCTTTAGAAAAGTTTTAAAACTGGTATTTTGGTATACAAGCAGAGTTTTACTATGCTTGCTCTGTGAGGCCTGACAGAGCTTTGGTATAAAATGATGAATATGTGTTTCTACAGGATTAGCATGAATTTGTTACGTAAGTATTATGGGATTATCTATTATTATCTAATCCTGTTCTTTTACATCTCAGAGATACTTAAACATGTCTTTGGAAAGTAAGCTGTTGCATTAACTTTTTAAAATTGGACAGAATAAAGTTCCAATTTATTCCAGGTAGTTTTAATCAATTTAATTGGAAGATTTTTTAAACAAACATATTCATAGTTGTTGGTATGAATCTAGTGGTGTTGCAGTGAAACAAGAGCTTTGTCTGAATGCTGACAATCATGGAAGTGTGTATGTGTAGCTGTAGAATTGTGGAAACGTGTGTCGCGCATAAGATGATTATCGGACATTTAATAAAGATACAAAGAGAAGATGTGGAAGTTTAAAAATGTCTGACTATCTAGTTTCACCAACTTTACTCCAAAGGTTGTGTTCTTTTCTCTTTTGTTTTTTTTCCTGTGACTTCAAATAGTCATTAGGACGCTTACAATTACTGAATATTAGAAAGCCTGATTCGACCTTAAGTTTCAAGTCCCACACAAGATTATATCACACAAAGGTCATGTGAACAAAGAGGAGAAAGGGAAAAAACCTTTTAAGCAATTTGATGAAGGAAAATTTAAAAAATGCAACACAAATAGGTTTGTGGAGTCAATGTTTCAAAGGTCTGTCAGTATCTTTGTGCCTATATAACTGTCTAATTGTGCATACGTTGTGTGCCTATCCAATTGTCCACCTCATTTAATGCAGGTGTTCAGTGTGGGTGAAAGACAGCAGGGGTGTATGAGACATGTGGCAAGACAGAAACAGCTGAAGAGGCAAATTGATACTTACAAAAACTGAAACACTCAATCCCCAGCTTCCAGCGATCACTGGTGGGTTGATTTTGAATTCATGAAAATAACCTGAAATGTAAGCAAAAATAAGATAGAAAAGAGATAATTAAGTGTGCACTTGTATTGGACATGATATCTTTTTTACTAATGTACGAATAGTGTGCAATTTATGTAAAAAAAATAAAATCCACCAAAAAATACAGTATTAATAAAATAAAAAAACACCAGAGTATTTGGCACATAAAATCAGCAAGGGTTATTACGTACATCAGAACACAGACGGAACAAGTGGGAAAGAATTGAGACCATATTGACTGTTGGCTGAGGGTCAGAGTCTCCACAGCTGAGCTGAAACAGCTTTGTTAGTGTCTGACCTCCAGTCCTCACAGCTGTCATCAATGGGAATCCGTCCTAGACAATGTTTAAAATCTACTTCTCTGCTACCTCATTAAGCTGCCTTCCAGCCGGCGGATTCCACTAATAAACAGTTTTCACATAAACCAATTGTTTTATTTAATTTTGCTTTCTTTCATCAAGCACTGCCTGCTAATGATTTATGTAGAGGCCATGCTCTGCTAGTTTCAGCATGTCTGCTGAAGTGCTGCAACTTAATGTTTTGTTAGAGAGCTCGCAAAGTTCCAGGAAACTCTAATACTGAATAAGTACGTAGTTTTAGGCATCATCTGAGCCAAAGCAAACCTAAATGTAGCCACAGTTAAGAAGTGACGATAATGGAGAGAAAACAATTCACCGATCAGACCGTGTATCTGGGGAGATGAAAAAGCTCCAGGCTCATTCATGTTCGTTTTCTCACATTATCTTGTTTTTCACAATAAGCCAAGACCTCATTACCAGCTGATTTATACAATTAGTCCGCCTCAACACTGCCAATTAAACAAGGCCAAGGGTTTTTTAAGGTCACGCTTAACTGATCTGTCACTAATTTGCACTACAGCACCTCAGTCTTCTATTGCTGGGGCAAATAAGCCACCAACAACAAGACCCAATAAATATACTGACTACCACCGTATTGTTGTAGGAGCACAGCACAGTCTGCTGCGTGGGAGGCTGGAGGGTACCAGAATGAGACAGATAAAGGCAAGAGTTGCAGACAGGTCTGAATGTGGTAGCCTTGAGGCTGGACGTGACAATGGGAGAGAGGAGACCCAGGTGACCCCAACTGAATGGAAAGCTATTACATACGGCAGTGTACCGCTGCCACCATGACAGACATAAATTTTTCTCAGTGAAAGATCCTTTTCACGTTATAACAAGATTTTTCATGTTAATATTATGAAAAATTATTATATAAAGTTTCTTGCCATAATAAAAAAAAAAATCTACTCTCTGTGATCTTAAGAGCTCTCGCTTATTTATACACAACAGACATTCAGTTAAGTAAGGTGAGACTGAGGAAATCTTATTTTTGCTGTGGTGGCAGCAGAAAACGCTGCTGTAGTTCGATGAATAGCACCTCTGAGCTCAAAGTCTACTACTGCCTCTCAAATGCCGCCACACTATTTCACTGTTCTGAACTATGCTCCAGCTGCAAACACCCACTCCTGTATTCACACATACACACGATTAACTTATATTAGTAGCTATTCAGTCTCATCAGCAATCCACTGCTTGCTAGAAAAACCACATATTACATGGATGGTAATTCAATAAAGCCTTTGTCAAACATCTGACTATAGGCTGAATTCCTGTTGTGTCTAAATAAATGAGAGCTCTTATAATTACGGAGAGTAGATATTAGCAAACCTTTGAATTCATAATTTGATGCTAATTGAGAACAATGAGGTAAATAATACATGGGGAGATGTAGTCTTTATTCACTGGTTATTTAAGTTAATTATTTGAAGGGGGGTGGGGGGACAAAAGAATTTATAATTGCAAATAATGAGCGAACCCAAATGATATTATAATGAAGCAAATGTAGTAATCCCTGTGGCGTAATAGGAGTCACTGTCAACTGGCCTATTGCAGCAGCATGTCGCGGTTCTTTTCCTGCTGTGAATTACACCTACAGGCAGCAAACATGAAACAGGCATTTCCAATTACAAGAGCACAGACTTTTTACACACAATTCCAGTCACCCCAATACAAATTATTAGTTTTATTACATTTCTATAACCAAACTGTCAATGCACTTAGCTGATATCATATCAATTTCCTAAGTAGAATTTTTTTTAAATGTTTGAAGCAGAAAATGCAAACTAAATCAGGCCTCATTAGGCAACAAGTAAACTGTCAAAGTGAGGCACAAAGGCTATTTTTCTGTTAAAGTAATTTCACTACACTGTAAATACTAAGGGTTTAGCTCTCTGATACAAAAATCCAAACAGTCTGATGCAGCTGACATCAAAGCAGCAGAGACAGAGCTCACAGCCACCTGTGGCATTTCTGTCAAAGAGTGGCCTTTTCTCTAGGTTTGGCTGGTCATAGCAAACACACATACAAAACACACGCTAAAGAAATCATGAAAATGCAAATATGCACATATGTTCAAGTTGCAATGAAATCTTTGAAATGCAGTCAACAATTATAGCATAATTTACAGCACTGACATTTGTCAGGGAATACACACACAAACACACACACATCTGTAGTATTTTAGTATCCAAACTGCACTGATGAAATTACAGTGAAACCAAACTGAGGACGCCAACTGTATAAACTGTCTGATCTGTATGGGTTTACCAAAAATTGGTAAATACACACAATTTCTCTGGACAAAACACAAGATTCAAATTCAATGATGAACCAATTAAATTGTGCTAAAACTTCTCATGTAGAAACTGCTTGTGTATCAAACTGTATGCTCCCATATGAGCTCAGGCCTCTTGTACAGGACGGGAAGGAAGGCAGTTTTACTGCCACAGCTCAGAAAGATTCACTTTCAAATCAAATGAACCTTCAAATTCCAGACATGTGTTTATGTACGGTGTGGGCTACGCTTGATTTAATTTCCCGTCCATAACAGAGAGCTGTGTTTTCAGCCGTCATGTGACAATGGCTCAGCATCAATAGACAACATCACCACAACTGTATGCAGCACAGAGGAGAGCAACCACCACACAGATGTCCTGACCAAATTCAGGTTTTATGTTTCCTGTACTTCAGCCAACTCTGTATTGCATTAATGCTATATGAGGGATTTTTCAATTGCCAGTCTGTAGGTGTCTGAATGTTTATGAGTCTGCAGCATACACGTGTGCATGTATGCATACGTGCAATTCACCCTGCCCGAGCTGTGTGTGGATCTGCATGAGCAAGCCAAAACTTGTACTTCAACTTCTGCTTGGAATTCATCCAGATCTGCAACATGTTAAAAAATATATCCTCCCAATCCTCCGTTCCAAATCCTCACTCTCCTTTGCGTCCAAACACTCTAAAGTAGGAATTCTGCCGAGTTAGTTATTTTGACAATAGAGGTAATCTATGCCATCAGCAGGCTGCTCCCCACCTGGATGCAGCGTGGTTATCTCTGCAGAAGCAGCAGCCGCACAGTCAGTCAGGCTGGGGACTGCACGGGCGAGTTTGGGATGCAATGAGGTGGGGCTATAACAGTGGTCCCAGGGGAAATAGGGAAATGGGGTGAGAGGGGGGGGGGGGTAAAAGCGCAGAACATTCTGCCACGGAAATGTCTGATATAGTAATTGAACACATGTGATTGTCTGTTAAACATCCAGTTCCATAAAGTCAATTCTCTCCATAGTAGCATCATCTGTGAAATACGAAACGACGGCTTCCATGCAGTGAGTAACCATCACAGCCAGGAATGAAAGACGACATTACTTGTCAGGAAAACAGCTAGAGTTCAGGTAGACTGTGGACACACTAAATTTATTCACTTCCTGCTGGTGTGGCACTCTTTGGACAGCCACGGACAAAAAAAAAAAAGTCCAGTGGTGTGTTGTCAGCGAGACAAGCTGTATTTCTGCAAGAGATCCACCATATCATTGAGTTATTTGGTGCTGGAAACGTGGTCAGTCACGTGCAAACAGCTGTTTCATGCTCCAGCACACCGTTAACTGTCACAGCCTTACAAATCTCTTTTCTTCTCTTTTTATCTTTACCCTCTTGTCTCTCTCAGACTGTCTCCGGCTGATCTTGTCCTAACACTGAGCTACAGCTAGACGAGACACTCACAAAAATGTCTAGCACCAGCGTGTCAAGAATGACTACCAGAGTGTCACTCCAGTTAAAATATCTTTGTCGAGAGTAAAACAGTGACCGGCATTTTGGCAGAGCTGAAGAAGTGCGGTAATGTCAGATAAAGCAGAGAAAAAAATCTACTCCTGAGCAGCAGCTATTCTGCCCCGAGTTTGTTACAAGTAATACCCTGATACAGATAGTGTTGTGGCTGAACAAGGCTTTCATGTGCTGCTTCGCAAATACATTATCTGTCATTTCCTCTGCATCAAATAACAAGAATAAAAGTCTATTTACTGAGCAACTGGGTTGGAGCAGGGTGAAGGGAGAGAAACGACCAGCAAATAGAATGTTTTCCTCCACGGTGGACGGCATTCAGTCCCCAGTGCTCCTAACAGGCGGGAGTGCAACCTATCAATTCTCTTTGATTTCCTCTCACATATTCTTTACTCCAAAGACTGCAAAGACAGAGAACATAGAATAGGCTTGTCTTTTTGCACACTGATGAGACCTCCTTTCTTAACTTCTAAGATATACACGCACATTTCCCCCGTCTTTTTTCTCCTTCTTTTTTTCTCTGCTTCTTTCTTATTCAGTGTGGGGGTTTTGTGTTTTTGTGTATGTTGGGGGCAGGGGTATGAAAACAAGTCTCTCCCTCTCTCCCAGGTAATGTGTTTATTTTCCTGGACCCATCTTCTAGTTTACTGCGTGGTGGCGTTTCTCCCCTCTTATCGCCTGGCCCTCGCGGGGCACTTTAGCCCCTCAAATCCTGTTCACCACATACTGGTTTTAGAATCTGTGAAATGAGTGCTAGAGAAGCGTGGCCACAATGTCTGCCTGTGTTGCTACTGGACTCAAATGGGCTTGGTGCTTTTTTTGTCCAGGGAGATGCATAAATGGAAGTTTTTAACACCTCAAAGGAGGCTGGGCCTTTGTGGAGCCACACTAGAGAAGCCTGCCAGTCTCCCGAGGAGGTAGACACACTGAGTGCTGCAGGACAAAGAGCTAGAGGAGCAGAATCAGCAGGGGCATCACTCTGCTTTGGGCACCAGCCACACACACATATACAGCCACATATAGCTGTACTTACATACAGTACATAGCACACATATGAACACACACACACACGCAAACATTACAAAGGATGGAGTGATGTGTTCCAGCTATCCTAACCGCCTGCAAACAGAATATGATCAAAAGAAGTAGATGTGTAAAATGTATCATAACAGTGATATATTTAAAATCTGACAAATTAACCGTCTATGAATTCTTCTCACACCTATAGGGCCGACCTAGTTACAGGTAGAAAATCAAACAGCCTGCAGCAATAACCAAGTAATAGAAGATATGAATATAAACACTGTATTTCCACTAGTTGAAATCAACATACAGTGACTAACTGTAAATAGATTCATATGTGATTCTACAAACACACTCAATAAAAATATACAACCAGCACACCACCATTTCCTACTTATTGATTTCAGCTCCACTGTTTGAAAATAATTTCCTCATTTCCATCCCAATTTTCCTTATTGAAATTCTTTTTTTATTCCCGAGTACAGCCCAACAGCTGGCATTTACAATCAGTCTTTATGCTGTTTAGATGTCTACAATAAGCATTTAGATGCAAATATCTTTGCCTTGTACAAAGGACTTGCAACTTCTGTCAGAAGCAACATAATCAACCTGCAATTGTCTCCTGGCTCCAAGTGGTTTCCAGTGACAAGGCCTAAGCCGTAAGCATCTGTATTCAAATGATTCCCTATTTCAGGCACGGTTTAGTGTGGATATTTTCCAACAGTACTGCACTGAAAATCAATCACATGGTGAATTAAACCAGAAAGGAAACAACTGATCCATAAATGATCAGGTTACAACAAGGCATTGGTGTCCACAAATTATTCAGTGTTTTCCTTGTTCGAGGATAAGCAGGGACACACTATTTGATAGTGGTCTTTTCCACCAATAACTTGCATTGCTGTCACACATTTTTGATTGGCAAAAACAGGCTTAAGCTGACAAATAATTATTTTAGTCGCAATCTCTGCACAATGTGGGCAGACAACTTTAACTAAGGACATGTGGGAAACCTGTGCAGCATGTTATAAAGTAAAGAAAGTGTTGTTTTTTTTAAACCAAAGACTATAGTCAATGTTGAAAAGTCACTGTCTTCTATTGATATAAACCAACCGTGTACTATGCAGTATAACAGCATTTGACTGCATTCTGCTAAAAAGTAAAATCTGAAAAGTAATCCAGCTTTTAGTCTTTTTTTTCTTCAGTGGATCACAGAACCACAGTACAACTGGCATTAAAAAGCTTCATTTACTTGAGAAAAACAGACTAAAATTTTGAGTAAGAATTAAGAATGACGTAAATGAAAGACAAAGCCTGTCGGTGTGTGTGACCATGGTGTAAATCTGATAGTGATGGAGGGCATATGCTTTGCTTTGGCTCCATTGCCCCTGTGCAGCCATTTAAACAATTAACATTATAACCTCTGTTTTTGCTTTTTATTTACAGTTGCAGAGGTCATTTGTCTTTTTTTTTTAAACCCGCAATTAATAGCAGCGTTTGCAAATGCAAATGAGTCCATTTAGAAGGAGGGAAAATGATCAGTTTGAGAATATTTCTGCCTTCTTAATCTTCTAAAGAGGGAAATGATTTAAAAGGAGGACACAAATCTCCAGTGACATGGCAGGAACTGTAGGGCACTTTCCTCTCTCCCTCGCTTTCCATTCTCCCTTTCTCATCTCACTCATGTCTCCCTCTGGCTCCCCATCCCCATTTCTTCTCCTCCTAATTTACCTCTCCCCCCCTTGTTGCCCTATAGGGGTGGAAGGGCCAGGAGTCAGGGACAAGGAGCTGAGGGTAGGGCTCTACTTGGCTTGTCCCCTCAGAGGAAACAAATGTAGTGTTTGAGCCACTGATCACTGGTATAATTGAGTTTAACACTCCTTTTCTGGATTAAAAAAGGGCCTTTGAAATGAAAGGTCAAATTACCTCTACAGTCAGGCAATAAATAAGTCAAACAAGGTAAGAGGTTCCTGCCAGCATATGTTAGTGGCAAATTTAATTAGCGGAAAAAAGGACGCTCTTCCATTCCATACTGTATTGAAAACAGCCAATGCTGGAGTCCCAATTGTGCAGCAAAGGAACAAAATATAGAAATCATCGCTTATCAATTAATCTCATCATTCTAATCCAAGTTGCACAGAACATGCATTTAACTACTACTACTAAAGGCATAAATACCTAATCATTTCAGAAATCCAGTTTTAATGTTACAATACAAGATATCCAAAGAAATTATGCCTGCCTGGGTGACATTCTTGGTCATTACACTTTGCACTTTAAATGCATGATTTTTTTCCCATTATGTAAGATATCCTATAGGTCCATTGTCCATTGATTGTAGCACAAAGAAAGGAAATGTGCATAAAGTAAGGCTGTAGTCTGGAGTGGAAGCACAGAAGGTGGCCAAACAAGAGAGAGAGAGTGAGAGAGAGAGAGACAACACTGCTCTACACCCAACCAGCTACAATGTGGCCTTTGTGACATAATGCACTCCGCACAGCAGATTGTGGAAAATAATCCAAAATTTACTGGTTCGCATATCCAGCAATAACAACTGACATCACAACCTGTACCATATATTCCATGTTTCTGGACACGTTTCACTTTTAGTGGAGAATGAGGGGGGTAAGAAAAACATTGTCAAGCAGTTATTATATTCCCATCATGTCCTGGGAGCCCATTACAGCATGGCACAAGGAACGGTAAAACTGAGAAACCCAGCAAGCTGAGTCTGTACGCAGAGGGCTGGGGAGCACTTAGGCTCACAGTACAAACCCACTGCACACTGTTAACTGCTGGAGAAAGATGTAGTTCAAACAAACACTTTGCACCTACAGATTATGTGTGTTTAAATTCTGGTAGTCATTAAGGTTTAGTTTTTCTGTTCAAGTGTTTAGTTGGCTTCCGTGTGCTACCCTTAGTTTTAGGCCAAGCAACTTCAGGTGTCTTTGCAGAGCTCCAGAAAAAGAATGATGAAGAAGGGTATGTGGAGGAAATCAGGAGGATGAGGCTCTTTTAAGCAGCTGTCCAGATAATCAGAGCTTGATTCTGGTGTTAACTGTGTTAAAAGCACGGCAGGTGGGTCACATGAAAAATGTTTTCTTTTGGCCTGCAAACACATGCTTTTCATTATTCTATAAGAAAAACTGACTTTGCTCCAAGCAAAAGAGCGAGGGTCACTACTGCTCACCACAGAGTAGTTTGCAAGTATATCTTACATTACATGAGTATACATTTACAATGTAAACATATTAAATTGTGTTTCAAACATGAAATAGGTGCTGCAAGGAGAGTATAATCTAAGTAATGAAATTAAAAAAACACTTTTCAGGATTCTTTTTCATCATAACCCACCTAGATTTCAATTGAATGAGCCGAGCAGACTTTTAAATAAAACTGGCAGACTGGTTCCCACAACCCTTTAGAAATGTGAGTTAAAATGTATACTGAATAAAACATAATAACATAAATAAATGTTCTGAAATTTGTGACTTCCATCCAGCTAAAAAACTCCACATCTGGTGCCATTTCAATGTTCAAATGGCAAAAATAATATTTCCACAGAACAGCCATGAACAGAGTATGTGTGTGTGTGTGTGTGTGTGTGTGTGTGTGTGTGTGTGTGTAGTGTGTGTGCTTGTGTCAGTGTATGCGTGTATGTGTTAGTATATCCATGTGTGTGCATGCACCACAACAGCCGCCGAACGTGGTTTTGGGCAGAGTGTGGCCTAACAGTAAAATGTTGAAATTGGAAAAAATATTACCCTTCTTTCTCTTGAATAGCAGACAGATAAGCACCCTTTAGCAATGAAGCCAGTGGAGTTTAAGCTTATTATGAATACCTCTCAGAGCGCAGAAGCATGTACTGTAGAAATCAAAAGGAGTAATAGGCAGGTAAGCCAGTGTCATTTTAAGGAGGAAGTCAGTTGTGAAATTGTAAAATCTCAAGGCCCTGCTGACAATCTCCTGCCCTCAGAACACTCCCATAAATGATTTCTAATGGCAGTGGCTATCACATATCTGAAAAAGTTAGAAGTTTGTGAGGCGAAAAGAAAGAAAATCCAATGCTAATCTCTCCATTGATGGAGACTAATAATAATAAGACCATTTATCTCTTTGATTAAACAGCACATACTCTGAAGTTCACAAGAATGTGTGATTCTTTGCAAGTGCCCTAATCTTCCCAAAGTAGACCCGGCTTTGCAGAACATTCCTCATGGTTTCATGTTCAATTGGCTGTGAAAGTCCACTCTTACATGCTGGACTCAAACCATAAAAAAGGTCACCACATTTTTTATTTTTTTTTACAATATTTAGGATGCAAAGCTGCTCATCAAATTTCTGAAATTTCTGTGCAAGTATACTGAGAGAAAAAAAAAATCAGCTGTAGGCTTATAGTCGCATATTTTGTTTGTGCATTTTGTGCCTAATAGCTCAAGTTGTAAAGCTCCTCTGTCGAGATCTGTTGTAAAGATGGTATCATAACGCGGCTGCTCCGAGGCAGCCCGGACCCTGCACTGCTCACGTATTCTACAAAGGCACACACATACGAAACACCCACAGGCTAATACATACTGTGCTTTTCTCCTCTGAATATTCATCCGTGTTTCCACATCATCTGCAGGTCTCCTAATCACAGTCACTTCCCCTTTAATCACAGGGCTCTAATTAGGTCCTAATAAACCATTTTGCCATCCTCTTGGAGCGCCTCTGTGTCACTCACACATCAAACCATGAAATACTATATTAAGGGGCTGTCAACCTCAAAGGAAAGCTCCTCCAGCAGCGGTGATACGGATACTGCAGGCACACCCTCTTACACTAATTGAAATTATCGAAAGCTCTGCTTACATGTGACACTTGGCCATGTCTGAAACCATGGCCTGAAGTAGAGCAGTCAAAAGCACAACGGTTGTGCCAGCGCTGAGGCTCTACTGGTTTCTCTGATGTCGGATAATTGTTTAAACCTGAGTGGATATGGCACAGGGCCTCATGCTGCTTGTTCTGCCAAGAGAGGAAAAAAAATGTTCTCACTAGCACTTTCCTCCTCTGTTTCTTCTATTCTAATTCAGTCCATCATGGGCTTCAAGGAAAAGCCTCAATGATTCCACGTTCATCTTGGAGAACCAATGTTGGGGATGATGATCACTGACCACGAGTTGATAATGATGACTGTTTAATTAGAAGCCTTTCTTTGGCCTGGCCATAACCCAAACTCCTCCACCCTGCAGATGGTAACCAATAAATTTAGCTTTGCTGAGGATGAGGAGGAACATTGTACCTCCCCAGTGTACCCTCAACCCCACCCCTAACCAAGGGCACAAAGCCTTTCTCCTTGCTGACGCACACACAAAAAAACACAACCTATGCTGCACAAGTAAGCATCTATGTTGGTGGAGTCCAACCATGTCTTCTACTCTATGATCATGTATATCTAATTTGCAATTTGCATTATGTTTTAAAGACACAAGGCTGTCAGTTTCTATTTTATAGTTTTTTTCCATCTTTTTTGCTGTTTTGATTAACATAAGAAACCATTTTTACAACGAGAGTTTTCATTTGTTTTCACTGATATCCTCTCCTTGCAACTAAACCATAATTCAATTTTTATGGTTATGTTTAGGCAACTCAGAGCACTCGGTTAGAGTCAGGGAAACATTGTGGTCATGGTAAGTACATTAGGGTTGGGAAACTAAAACTTTGTTAAGGTTGCGAGAAACATTGTGAGCATGATAAATATTAGAAAAAGTCAACTTTAACCCAATGGGGGATGCAAACCGCCACAGACGTCATGTGCCTGGCTATCCACCCTGACCTCCTCCGTATGAACTCACACTGCGGAATAAGGGCATAATTCTGTGAACAAGCTTTGACAGTGAACGTAAATTGCTATTGCAAATTAGTTGCATATGAATGTAATGCGTGGGAGGGAGGATTTTTGAAGGTTGTATAATATTCCAGCAAAAGATGCATCTTTTTTTAAATCTGAACATTTCTGCTCATTAGGTTTCACAGTGTCATTTATTTGTCCTCGTCTAAGTTTATTGTAGATTTTGCACCCCATCCTATCTGGTGGAAAAAGAAACAAGTGTTCCTGCCCCTCAGACCCTCTCCCCCCGTCCTCACCCACCTCACGTCAATCATCCTCCCTCAGACGAGCCTCCTCCCAGATGTTTCTACACCCGTAGTGCCTGGCAGAAACTCCACTCTGTGTTATGTGTGTGCGTATTGTATGTGGGCGGGTGGCGTGTGCCAGAGTGGCTATCCCCTTGGATTGTCAAAGAGGCTCATGGGAAATTTACTACATGGGCCAAACCGCAGACTTTCTCTATCATTTCAGCAGATTTCTCTTTTTTAGTCCCCATTCAAGAAAGAGATTATCACAGACGGTACTTTCTGTGGCTTTACTCTTCGCGCTTGGAGTTGGGCTTTTTCGGCTTTTCTCGCTATAACTGCACTTTGCTTATAAACGTGCAGCCGAGCCAATCAGAGTGCAATTTTAGACCTGGCAAAATGTTTCCACTGCCTCCAATAGTTGTTTCTGAAGCATAAATGTTAATTTGTGGTTTCTCAAAGAACAAGCACATGACTGTTAATTCACATTTGGTTTATGTTTGAGGATCATAGTTTCCAAAATTAGTGTTGCCATTATGGATATATTATCCTCCAAATACTGATGGATAAAGTTGCTACCGTCATTTGGAAACGAAAGCTGCTGCTTCAATTCTGCTACTGCACATATTCCCACCCAATGAGTACAATAAATATCTTCAACCACCTTGAAAATGCAAAATTTCCTCTGGGAAAAATTCACCAATTGTGAGTCAGGACAAAAATCTATTTCTATTGAAGCAGACCGAGTTTGATCTACTTACTCGACATCAGAGGAGTCTGAGGCAACATGAACACTAACATCATTATTTGTGCAGAGTCTTTAGTCTTAGAAAGTCTCTGAAAATCTGCACTTAGCTCATCTTTTCACCAACAGGGCCTAAACACCCCCCCTCCCTTAACTCAGAGAGAGAGAGAGGATAACAAAGACAGACAGAGAGCGAGAGAAAGACAGAGACCAAGAGAAAGCTTGCGGTTGGGTCTGCTGAAGCCATTTTCTCATAATGCACATTAAGAGCAAAGCCTTGCAACACGTCCAAGTTAGTGTATGAAGAAATTATTCAGAGAGGAAACAAAAGACCTGGGCAAGAAGGGATGCTATGGTTAACTTCATCAAACTTTAGCCACAAGACCCTTTCCATCTATTCCCCCCACCCTCCCTCTTTGTCACTTTGATTTATTTTTGGCATCGTACATTAGCATTTTCCACAGGAAAAACTGTCGGGAATCTGATTTCTGGCCCAATACATCCTTTCTTTTCCATAACTTCCTTGCCTGTTTTAGATGTCACAGTAGCTGCTCCATGATGCAAGTGGTTGATCAGTATTTGTTTCCATCCAACAGGGCTCACACATACTATCTGGAGAGCTTAAAATTTAGCAGTAGCAACGACCAATTATGTTTCTCCTGTGAGGCCCGTCTTCAAAAATGTAATAAAATCAACAAGTGTTTCGGGTCATTTTCGTATTCGTTTAATTATGTGATCAAGGCTTTGTGGATTAGGTCAAATCTTTGTTATTGCATTTGCTATATGCTCACACTTTTTAAATAGACTGTCCACAGATGTCTCAACCAGTTGTCACATTAGGATAAAATTGATAATCATGGTCCCTTTCCTTCCTTGCATGGTAAAGAAGACAACATTAGAGTATCACATGTTCAAAAAGACACATTTTCCTGCACACATGCATTAATACACACTGTGTTCGAGCACATGTGCAAATATGCACACAGAAACTAAGTTGCTAATCTGATCTGAAAACAATCATGTGCCAACAACACAGCTCCCAGCATCCTTAAAGCCGGACCGTGGAGTAATGAAGCCAGATTGGCTGGCTTAGTCGCAACTATGGAGCATATTTTACGTCTCATGTCAGATCAAGCTGGCAGATGCCAAGCCGGCTGTTAACCTCCACCAATTGGATAATGTCTAATTGTTCAGCTTTAATAGACCGTGGAGACCCGCATAACTTGGATACAAAAATAACCACCTTCTAAGACTATGGAGTCCGTAAACGTTGCAAAGAAGAAAAAAAACAGTTCAGTTCACAGTGGGTCAGTGATTTCAACTATGGGATTTTTCTGCAATGGGGTTATTCATAACAAATGAGAAATTCAAATATGTGCTCCACGCCATAATTGCGCTGCTTCTTCCTTATTAGACGGGGAGCTTTTTAGGTCATTCTTTCACATTATATTTACATGAAAACTGTCACAGCTGCCCATGTTGGCTGAAGTCTACATTTTCATGGAGTCCTTTAACGCCTCCTCCAAGGCAGTGGCTCGCCCATGGGATGGCCTGATCCAAACACAATGGGGAGGATCACAAGCACAAGGCTTGTTGTGACGCTTTTGTGTGTAAGCAGCGCAAAAGCCCACATTACACTAATCTCTTTTCCCTTGTTCACTCACAAGACACAATCTCAGGTCTTCAGAGCTTCTCCAATTCTAGCAGGACAGAAAACGCTCGGGGCAAAAGATCACAGCTTCTTCTTCTTTTTTTGGATTCGTCCCAGCAATTCTGCAGCAAGGTCACTCATACACACATATAATGACCGAATATCTACCCATCTATGAGAGGCTGATATGCTGACAAATAAGCGTATTTTCTCTGTGACTAAAATTAAAGTTCAGTGTGACTGCAGTCAGTGGAAGCTGTTAGTGAGTCAAAGTGAAAAAAAATAATAATTAATGCATGACTCTCAAACTGTAGCTAACAAAATGGTTGCCACAAAAATAGGGAGAGAAAACCAACTTGTTTTTTTGTTTTGTTTTTTTAACTTGCATTGAATTCTGTACCCAAATATCTGCAAAAAGGAACATGGGGGCGACATGAGTGTTTGTTTTAAATTCAGTTCCAACCACCTGCACTCTTTTCACACAAGCTGACAGTTCTCAGCCTTGGTCTATATGCTGTGTGTGTGCGTGTGTGAGAGAAAGATCATGTGTATGTGCACATGCTGTGTGTGCACGTGTACTAATGCCGGTGTCCCTATTCCTGTGTGTGTTTGCGCATGTACATGTATGTGTGTGTGTGTGTGTGTGTGTGTGTGTGTGTGTGTGTGTGTGTGTGTGTGTGTGTGTGTGTGTGTGTGTGTGTGTGTGTGTGTGTGTATGTGTAGGGACTCCAAAATCCAGCACATTTTAATTACTGCCCGGCTGTACTGTGTGTCTCTTTGATATGGAAATAGAGGCAACCATCTTCACACAGCCACTGTACAAATCTTCATCTGATTCATAAAAAACAATGAGCCCGACTAATTCCTCCACCTGATTACAGTCCCAGACCTGTGTCAGAGACATGCAGCCACCAACGCCCTTCCAATTAATTCTACATATTAATGTGTGATTTATATTTATTTTTTTTAAACAGAGGCTACTTACCATAGCCTAGACTGTTGCATTTTGAAGTCAAAGTTAATTATGCACAACTATGCTATGGACTGAAAGAAAATGTCCAATTATTTTGAGAAAAACATATTCGGTGGGAGAGTGAATGATACAGATCAAAATGGGCCACTTAGGTTACTTGTGCAATTATGCAGCTCCTGTGATGATACACATATTTAGATTTTTTTTTTCATCTGTAATCCTTTAATGTCAGCAATACTGTTCACTTACAGCAGCCAGAGGGACACAGAGATCTAATAGAGCAGCAGAAAAAAAAAAAACTGCCGCTGCCCTTGTTGATGTTCAGTAAGTGTTGGCGCACATAGGTGCTATTTGTTTCTGAATAAAACATAGCATGTAATCAAACTGAACCTTGGACAGTGAAGGAAAGGTAAAGGGGAAAAAACGTATTTGAAAAAAATAATCACTCGGTCATATTGTAGCAAATTAGCAGCCAAAGCTGGATGAGATTGAAAATGTAAAAGCTCAAGATGCTTTCTTCAGAGGCTGCTGTAGTGCACAGTCTCCCATCTATCTGTCTGGCTTCACATTGTCACAGCTTTTCATTTAACATGGTGACTTCAAGGAGGTAACGCACCACTGTCTGCTCTTGATGACTCAGCTGACCCTTGAATTCATCAGTATTTCTCCTCTTTGAGAAGTGACAATTCTGCAGACAGAGAAAAAAGCTAATAATTAATTTAGCGACATTAATTAGTGTTACTAACTTGTCAGAAACTTCTTGTTGAAGGGGAACAAATTACCAAAAAAGAAAAAAAAAGAAAAAGCTACGGCATATTCCCATCAGTTTTGATCATTGTTGAAATATTCTACCGCAAATTAGATAACACTTAGAAAGACAGATGTCACAACATGTGCTGCCACATTTATTATCTCCTGCGGTCCTCCAACCTTCTGCTGCCCCCCTCCTCTACCTTTACCAGGCCTGCTGTTGTTTACCTCTTCTCATCTTGTTTATCATCAGGTCTCAGCCAGTATCACTACAAAGAGAAGGAAGACTAGTACCTGTGAACCCCACACTCCTCTATAGCTTCATTCTCCCATCGCCCATACACTAGCAGTGTCCTGTCACTTGGAGCAAAATAGTAGTCTTTCCGCCAAAAAATCAGTACGTATGGAACGATAACACGACGTGTAAGGTCTCAGTTATGCAGTTTAAGTGACATTTGGGCAGCAGAGACAGACTGGCTTTTTGGATTTTGACGTTTCGAATCAAAATCAACAGTGGTGTTTATCCGTGTCAGGAGTGAAGACATTCTCACAAAATATCTGGGAGATGGAAAGTATCACTCATGCATGCACACCTGCCAAAGCGTAAAGAGGGCTCTCTCTCTCTCTCTCTCTCTCTCTCTCTCTCTCTCTCTCTCTCTCTCTCTCTCTCTCTCTCTCTCACACACACACACACACACACACACACACACACACACACACACACACACAAGAATAATAAAACGATGACAGTTTT
>OMNN01082394.1:0-11953 GCA_900302755.1 Chromis chromis | reverse complement strand
GATCAGCCACAACATTATGACCACTGACAGGTGAAGTGAATAACATTGATCATATTGGTACTATGTGGTGTTCTGCTGGAAAACCTTGGGTTTTGCCATCCGTGTTGATGAGACTTAGACACCCAAATAAACATTGTCCCAGAACAAGCACACTCCCTCATGCAAATGGCAATCCCAAATGTGACTCGCCTACCCCCACAGGAAAATGCACCCCACCACATGGCAAAAACACCAAACAATCAGGAACATCTTGAGGAACATGACAATGGCCCAAGATGTTGATTTGACCTCCAAACTTCCTAGACCCCATTCTGATCAAGCATCAACAGGGTACAGTGGAACAAGTTTGAATGACAGAGGCCCCACTGCACAAGCCAGAGTACCTAAAGGATCCACTGCCAACGTCCTGGTGCCAGACCCCATAGGACACCCTGAGAGGACCTCTTGTCCATGCCCAATGGTTCAGAGCATTTTTGACCACATAGGGGGACCAACACAATATTAGGCAGGTGGTCATAATGTTATGCCTAATCGGTGTAAACATGCACGTGACAATAACAAACCTGTTCGCTCAGCGCCTGGACCCTGTCGTCATTGTGGCCATCTCCCTGCCCCTCCACTGCCTGGTTGTACTTCTCTTTCAGGGCCTTGAGCTCCGCTTTTAGGTCGATCACCTCCGTCACTGCCACCTTGTACTTACACTCCAGAATCTCAAACCCGTGGATGTCGGGATCATGGTGGCTGTTAACTGGTGGTGACAGGGAGCCGCCGTCGGGTTTCTCACTCTCTTGCGGGTCATCAAGCTCTTTCTCTCCATTGAGATGCTTCATGGCATTGACATGCTCTGTGAGGCGGTGGACTCGCTCGTTCTGCTCGGTCAGGGCACCCTGTGTGTGCTGCAGCTGGGTCTGAGACTCCTGCAGGTTCATGAGCAGCGCTGTCTTCTCACACTCCACCTGCAGGATGGAAATACACAATGAAATGTAATTTAATACATATGTGACATTATATTTTGTGTGTGTGTCTTTCAGATTGACATGTTACTGTAAGTTATACTAACAGATCAAGATATCTGACTGTCAAGTTTTAAGATCCAGCAATGAGAAAGCTAATAACAGCTACAGAAGGTTACGCAAATGTATAACATAGATTAAGAAGCTAGTAAAGATAATAATCAATGTAACAGGGACTAATAGCGTGCCATTATTAGCTGCACTGTCTTTCTGACTATACAAAAGTATGTAATGATATGTGGTGCAGCTTGCTTTTTGCAAAACCTGTGGGTAAGATTGATGAGATGTGTTATTTAATTGTGTCATTTCCATTCTGTGCTAATAGGGTGAAGGTTTCCCACAACAAAGTCTCTAAATAAAGTAAGAATCTAAAATTGGAATGCTAATTTGCGCCTAAAGTAATGCCTAAGATGAAACCATGAACGTTCATCAACAGTGTTATTATATTATATTGAGAAATTCAAAATTGATTCTTGCAAAGTTCAACCAGCGATTATGAGCCTGATGCTGCAGGCGTGTACATCTTTCTCAGACTAATCAACTCCAGAGAGAAAATTGATTAGCGAGTAATTGTGTTTACAGAGAAAGGGGCTCCGCTAATACAGCAACCACTAATCTGATTTTCTTTTTCCCTCTGGAGCTCAGCTAGGGGAAAAAATGTACAGTAATGACTTTATTTGATTTGAGCTTGAATTTGATCTACCTACGGTTTCCATGTCATTTAACATACGGTATGTAATTCTCCAGAATGGCCCGTCAATCAGTGTGTGTGCTGCTCTCAGGTGACTCAGCGTCTAAGTGTATGTGCTATATTATATAAGTTCTATTTATACTGTTTACATGGACGTAGCTTATTGCACTGCAAAGCTGGAACTACTTGTAGTAATAAGTGTGCAGTGCCTGTGGGAAAAACCTCTATAGCATTTTCCTTCCTGTTGGGATCTATATGTCCGTCGCCATGCATTTAAAATAAAAGCAGAAATACAATGTCATTTATGGATTTTAGTGGACAGAGTACTGCAGTATGTGCTGAAACAATACTGTTTGGAAATCAAATATCCATTAAAGCCTGTGGTATTCTGTGGAGTTTTTCCTGTTTTGTCATTTTTGCTGTGCGTAGAACTGCTTTCAAACCCCATCAGTCTTTACTCAGAAAACTGAAATATGGTTTGGGAAAGTGAATCAATAAAACTGTCTTCTAATCTGCTGTGTGTTGCTGGTTTCAACAGCTTAGTGACGTCAATTGCATCCTTGAAATTGAACATTCACTGAGACAAAGAGTCTAAACAAAGAAGCAGGATTTATAGTGGCTGCAAGTCAATACTGGGAAAGTAACTGAACTTATTATGTGGTCGTTTGACGCTGTTAGAAGACATTTTCCTGTAACCCACCTGCAGCAGCTGCTGTTTAAGCTTCTGCATCTCTGACAGGTTGAGCTCACTGAACAGGTCCGGCACAGGGTGCAGGCCTTCTCCTTTCCGGCCCGGTCGGAACTCCCCGTTCATCTTCGCCAACCCCGTGCCTGTGTGGAGGTGACCGTTGCACCGGTTGATGTCTTCATTGTTGCCGTTAGCAGCAGGGATGGTGCCGCCGTTGGTGCCGTTTGTTCCGTTGGTCTCCTCAGGGAACTTGAGGCCCTCAACACCCGTGACCGTGAGCGCCAGATGGGCCCCTGCTCCGTACACGCTGTCGCTCAGACTGATGTGGTGAGCCAGCTCCTTTCTCAGATTGTTCTTCTGCTCGCGCTCACTCTTGAGGGCGTCCAGGGCTTCTTCTAACTGGCCCTCAGAGATTTCCTTTAGGCGCAATGCGTCTTCCAGCTGGCTGTTGAGGAGGACAGTCTCCTCCTCCAGCACCTTGATTTCATGTTTCAGGCCCTCGTACTCCACCTGAGGGGAAGCAGAAAAGGCATGTGGGAACAGGAAAAAAATGGACTAGAAAATATTTAATTAAATGACTTGATTAACTGCATAATTAAACTGCCTATTTGTTTAAAAAAAAAAAAAGGTCAATTAAAAATGAAAAAGCCCTTTTAAATCTTTGTTTTTAATCTAAAGGATGGTTATGAATAGTAAAATAGAAGTAGATGATGCGGTCAGAATAATTGATTTGCTGGCCAAGCAGGTAAAGGCTCCTTTAATATAACCTTTGGGAACACTAAAACACATTGTTTAGGCCCCACACAACATCTTAGATCATAATAATGACTTAGATATATGACCTTGATCTACTTCGTTGCTGTCAAGGTAATAAAAATTGGGTCTACGACCAGAGAAACTATGCAGATACTGTCCGGCTGTGTGTTACTGGAAAGGGTGATGAGTAACTCGATGAGAGCATTGTTTGGTCCAGTGCAGCCCGGAACTAATACAGAGGGTGAGTAAGTGATGACAAATCTTTCAGTGACAAAATCTGCTTGTGTGTGGTATACTTCAGCAATACATATCATTGACAAATTGTATATCACAACGACGTGCAAGATCTAAAGTTATCAGGGTGCAAACTGTTATCAGTCACACTAACCTGGCTCTGCTTGAGTGTAGACACCAGCTTCTGCAGTGTGATGTTCTCCTCCTCCAGCTCTGTGTAGTCCTGAAGCAGCCTGGTCTCTCTAAACTTGTACTCCTTGATCTCCTCCCTCATCCGGCTCCGCTGCAGCTCCAACATTTCGTTACTCTGGGGGATAAAAAAAATGTGGAAATATACCAGCAGGGGGTGAGATGGGCACAAGAAGAGGAAAAAGGTGGAGAGTGGAATTCAGTTCCACAGTTGGAGAATGTGCACAGCCTCATGTACGGCAACACGACTTTGCACACTGAAGAAGAAATTTCCTGTACACTCCTCTGTATTCACTTCTATACTATACACACTTCTCTCCTCTGATTGCATGCAGATTAAGTTTATATAACGGTTTCATTATCTTCTATGCAGTGAGTCAGCATCCTCAGACTCCCAGAAAGCTCATTAGTTCAGGTAACCTGCTGTGCACAGACAGAAACCTGAGCATATGTGTGACCAGATAAACTGTCGATGGGAGAAATGCAGCAACCACAAAAGTCATAAATCTATGTACAGTAGGAGTTACTTGGCAGCACTGGGAATATATCCAGACCTCAGCAATATCATCTTCACTCACACAACTAGGATAAATAGAGAAAGGCTAAGTTAAAAAACAGCCTCAATCAACTCAAAATAATCCTAATCTTACTTTTAAGAAAGCGTACCTGTTGATAGTGGTGATAAAGGGTAATTTAAACATTTTGTTCTCTATTTTTTAGTCCTCTAAAATGCATTAGTGTCTTTTTACAGTAGCAGACACTCCTAAAGATTAAGTACGCAGTCTTTTTATGTCAAGTCAGAAAAGAAAAGCAGGAATTATGGAATATATAGGAATTATGTTGCTATTTTTACATGCAAACATGACTAAATGTGTACAGAACAATGCAGCTACTGGACAGTGGGCTCATATGAAGCACAGAGTAAAAAAAAGAAGAAGAAACATTTACAGTATGTGTGCGCATGTGTGTACTTCTCTTGCTGCAGAGCTGCCTGCAGCCCCCCTGCAGCTCTCTGTACATATGGCAGAAGTGCTGACCCAGAGACAGTGTCAGGAGTGGGTGGATGCACACACAGAAGGAAGAAATGGATAGACCTGAGACACCTCTAGAATCACTGTTTCCGTGTGTGTGTGTTTGGCTGTAGCAACAATGCTGCTTTTGGAAGTGGCAACTGGACTGAAACTAAAGGCCATTATGATACACTGAATCTTCTGATTTGAACAGTGGCTGACAGCAGCTCCTATAATCTTGAAGCTAATGGAGTAAACTGCAAAGTCCATAGAGGCCCAGTAGAGCTGCTTCTGAAACAGCACTGAAAATGCTTTCATACTAATCCGAAGATAACCTTTTGGAACTGGAAATCACACAAAAACACATTTTTGGATGGTGTATTACTAATTACAATGACCTTCCCGTGCCACATGTTGTCGAATTACAGTTTCGTGACAGCGTGGGGAATTACACTGAATGGGATGTGAAGTGCACAGGATTAGAGGCCAATTATGAGTCGGGGGGAGGGAGTATAGAAGGGCAGAATATCAGGGTACTGCAGCGGCCGGGGTCGGGGACAGTGTGGCACACAACATTGGCATGGGGCCTAAAACAGGGCAGAGCTGGTCAGCCAAACCAATGACCTGGAGTTCACGACACTGTGTGGTTGTGAGAGCTTTGACAAATTATGGTAAGCAAAGCAGAATCCCAGGCAATTTGCAGTCATTCATCATTGCCATTGCTCTTGCTGTGGTAATAAAGGCATAAATACAAAATTGTAGCACAGACTGAAGATGGAATATATTTTTAATTGGTCGCACAAATTGGTTGTTGCTTTAAAAATGTTTCTTTTCCAAGTTCAGGCCCATGTTTCCTTCTTTCTGTCTTGCAACATATCAAAAACATAGAGCTACTTGTGTATCTTCATAAAATCCTCACTTTATGCACAATGCATTGCAAAAAGCTGTCACATTGAAGGAATTGGGGTTCTGTAAATTAATTTAGGCATATTATCTATTATATTTATAGTTCCCAAAATGAGTTATGCTGTGATTTCAACCAGTTATATTTTACTTTTTTTCCTCATTGACTTACAACTGCAGACTACAAACACCAGATGCAAACTTTTTCTAGCTAAACTAAACTTTTCACGCAAGTTCCTGAAATATGTTTTTTTATAGTGTTTCTGAAAGGCTTCTTCAAATCTGCAAAAAACCCTTTGATTTGTTGTGAGCTGAGCCAAATGAAGCCTCCAGTGATGCTGCAACACCTGCTGCTCCATGATGAAAGGGCTGCTCCACCTCATTAATCGGCATCACATGCGCAAATGAGGATTTCAAAGAGAGGCAGAAGGCAGTTCATAAACACATAATCAAAGAGATATAATCACAGTTCAAGCAGGTGACATTTGGAACAACTCATCCTGAATATATATCCACTCAGCTTACCAGGTAATTAGCGTTCTAATCGCAGTATTGATTTAGTTTGATACGCTCTGATCTGAACTCTGCTTACATCCGCCATGACATTTGACACATTTTGAGAGTAACCGTTCAACCTCACAACACTCCCTGCTCAGTTTAGTGAATGAGAATGTGTGGTGTGTGGTGAGAGCAACCTGGCTCGCTCTGTCCCTACACATGTGCCGAGCTCAGGGCATTTCACTTATTCCCCAGCTTAGCACCGGATTTGCCCCCCACAATGGGGTCGTGGCCGCAGTGTCTGACCCCGGCTCGAACTCCTGCGCTGCCCGACACAGCGGCTGCAGACATATATGCTCGCATAAATGTGCACTTTGCATATACGAACATGTATGCTCTTTACTCTGTTGATCAATGCGACCTCTTGGCCTTCAAGAACATGGATGTCATGTAAGTTAATGCACTGTAAATAAGGCTGGGCACATTGTGGAAAATAGCCCATTTTAAACTATCCAGAACTGATCTTTACTTACAGTTTTTTTTTTTTTTTTACAGTTTGCTATACTTTTCACAATCCTGAGCTACCTTTTCTAAAACTCTTAGCAAAGTTAGCTTAACCAGGGACTAAGGAGATTTTTTTTCAATGTCTGGGATGCAAAATCAATTTAGGTTTCAAAATAAAAGACATTTTTAGCCGAGCTCAACCTTCAAACTGCATGCACCAACAGGTTAATTTGCACATATTAAATTTACAGTAAACTCTAAATATGATTGAACTAGACGCTGTTTGCTGCATTTCTACAATACACTTCTGACATAAAATGGATTACATACAGTGATAAAAATGAATATCCTTTCAAAAACTATTAATAATAATGCAAAGACAGCATTTTCCCTTTTACATTTTTACCATCTGTATATAAAAAACCTCTCAACTAAATAATAGTGCCTCTAAATACTATTGGTACCATTAAAATCAATGCATGTCCAGATGCGTGACTTCTGCTGCCAGCTGCTGCAGTGCTGTTTTCACACATATTCGATAAGCACGATTGCCTGTATTTTCCTGGTCTAGCAAGCAATAAATCATCTGTGTACTGTCTCTGTGTTGACAGACTCACCTCTCGTAGCTCCTGCACCACTGCATTGAGCCTCTCGTTCTCCGCCTGGGCATTGGATGCTACGGATCGGCTCAGCGTCACCTCCGTCTGCAGCTCCAGCAGCCGGCCCACGTAGTAGGCCTCTTTAGAGGCTGACTCCTGCAGCAGCGTCTCCTCATTCGTCTCCCCGTCCTCTGCCACCTTACGCTGGTTGGTGTAGGCCTGGCCGAACGCCTGCCGAGGTGGAAAAAGGAGGGAGGGATGGTCAGAAGAAGAGGGAGCACTGTTGTAAAGTCAAAATTGAAATGACACTGATCCAAATTCTGTCATATTGCATTTCCTAATCCATGTGAGGGGATTTGCACCCACTGCCATGGAAAATCTAATGCATCTTTCATAGTTATGGCTGCCGGGCATGCTCCTGCTGTACTTTTGCCCACTGGCAGCACCGACAGCACAGTTGCAGGGGCTGTCCCAGCAAGGATACCTGCTGTCTGTCTGTATGGGTGATGTTTCACTGTGATCAATAGACACAGTGTTCCCATTTTCCTGACACAGGTTTTCACAGCACTGAGAGCTGACTTGTCATGATAAAGGAGCTGAGGCTTGATTGAGGAAATCAAAGCAGGCATCAACAGTAAGAACAAGCAAATCATCGTAGACCTAATGCATTAAATTAGCGCAGTAACAAATGCACAAAAGCTCAGTAGTCTGCATGGAGCACAAACATGCAAGGTTAAGGAAATAACATAGTGTTTGTATTGAATGAAGATGCAGTCCAGCACTATATTGAAGAGGTTTCTTGAGCATTTCATGACTGGTAGCCGCACACTGCATGACATCCATGCAGCAGCTGCTGCTTTAGCAGTTCAATAACTACTATGAACCATCCTTCACTTTGTACACGTAACAGCAGGGAAAAAAAATTGTATGTGTGTCCGCAGTGGCCTCTGCAAGAGACAATGGATCAATACGGCACCGTCTGAAAAATATTTTATGGTTTACAATTACTAGAAGAACCTGAAAACAATCCAACATGTGTAGTTATTTCAGTCTTCAGGATGAATTTCCTGGAGAGTGTTACTCGACCAAATCGACCATGAACCCGAAATGATAAGGGAGCTATATATTTTGGACGAAATGTATTAATAATTCACTAACAGGCTTTCCAACCCCACCTCACCCCTTTCTCTGCTGCGATGAATCATTTATAAGGTACAAGTATCCATTATTTGGAAACAAAGCGAGCCCAGTCTGTCTTTTCTTGCCACCACACAAGTTGTTTTTCTATTTACTTGCGTGCAAACATGTCAGAAATATACTTGGGAATAGATCTTGGAGTTTGGAGCTTGTTTTCCTCAACTGCTGCTATCAGGCTGAAAATATTTGGTTGTGTGTAAGTGAATGAGGTGATGTGATTTACCACTGGGGAGATCTGAGTGCCATCCAATTAACTTTATTGACCACTTCCCTCTGTCGCATTTGACCTGCTGTTTGTCATCATCAGGGAACCAGCAGAGCAACAGCAAAGGTTGGCGAAACAATAGATCCAGTCTTTGTCGACACTGTACTGACATAATCGTTGCAGTTACAGTCAAAGAGCTCAAATAAATTAAAATAATAGACACACTATTCCATTTTATTTACATGCTGTACATGCAGTAAACAAAGCAGTAATCATTCATGCTGAATTTGTCAAAGAACATGTTTATTTACATTTAATAGACCCTTTTATTCTGCCTTTGAATTACAAATGTGACTGTTGGCATATGAATAAGCATAATAATCAGTCCAGTAAAACATCTGTAAATACAAAGAACATTTAGCTATTGAATGACAACTGTCCAGCTGTCCTCAAGGACTTTCTTTGTGATGACTAAAAGCACTCGTGCAGTAAATACTGTATTATAATTCGTCTCCATTTTCCTTCTCGGAGTCCCCTCTCTATGCCTTTCTTTTATTTTTCGCTTTCTTTCACACTCTCTTGTTCGCTCGCCCCGGTGCCCTTTCCTTCTCTCCAGGGAGGCACACTGTGATTGTAGTGAATGATTAAGAGGAACGGCCTCTGGAACAAAACAGCTGATTAATTCAAGGCACAGTGTGACTGAATGAGCTCGCATTCTTGCCTCACATGAGAGGCTGTCAGTGTCCGAGCAGCAAACAGCAAACAGATGAGACCTACAGGAGGGAAAGTGAAAATCTGGCCTCCTGGCTGGGCCAGATTTTCTACAAAACCCTTTATAACACTTATATAGTATATAAAATATGCAAAGCTTCTCAATGCATTGCTTAACAAAATTGGTGAACATTTTTAGACATTGCATTTCCTATAAGTTGAGTATAAAACTACTCCCAGCAACCAGTTACCGTAGCTTAGCATAAACATTGGAATCAGTACGAACACAGCTGAAATGAGGTGAAAAAGTGACAATTTGAAGTGTTATGGACCGGAGTATTTATTGACTCAGTCAGAGGTTGCCAGCCAAGAAATAGTCTGGCACATAATCCCCTTTAAAACCACAACTTGTCATTTTTGCACTTTGTTTTTTGTGCAGATTAAACAAAGGAGATATATACCTGTTGATGCTTGATCAGAATGGGGTCTAGGAAGTTTGGAGGTCAAAACAACATCTTGGGCCATTGTCATGTTCCTCAAGATGTTCCTGATTGTTTGATGTTTTTGCCATGTGGTGGGGTGCATTTTCCTGCAGGGGAAGACCAGTGACATTTGGGATTGTCATTTGCATGAGGGAGTGTGTTTGTTCTGGGACAGTGTTTATTTGAGTGTCTAAATCTCATCAACACATTTGCTAAAAATCCAAGGTTTTCCAGCAGAACACCACATAGTACGAATATGATCAATGTTATTCACTTCACCTGTCAGTGGTCATAATATTGTGGCTGATCGGTGTAACATGTAAATCAATGAAAAGATGTCAGTCCATCTTTCCCCATTTGTGCTAAACTAAACTAACTGGTCACTGGTTGTAGCTTTATATTTAAAGGACAGATATGAGAGAGCTGATCTTCTCATTTAATTCTCTGCATGAAAGTAAATATGCAGATTTCCCCAAAAGTCAGACAGCTCAAACAGTATGTGCAAAAACACTGGTCAAACACACTGTGCCAACACCCAGTACTCAATATTTCCATTTTTTCCAATACTCAACTGACACATTTAGTTCTTCATTGAGGCTTCATTCCCAACCAACCCTACTTATAAACAGGGAAGCTGACGGAAAGGCAAGAACAACACACAGACTCATTTGCAGGTGGTGATTCAGCAGCTACTCATCCAGAGAATTGGTGGATGCACAACGAGCGGCAGATGGTTTCATAACAGCCATCCTTCATGGGATGAGCCATGCTCCTCCAAGTCCTCCATCTGTGTGCTTCTCCTCCTCTTAAAGGAAACCACAGTGAATGACACTAATGGCTGTGGCTCAGTGTTTCCTCATAAAGCAGCACAGTGTGCCCCGGCCCTCCTGTAGCTGTTGCACCATAGAGCTTCTGGTGGGCTAAATATAACAAAGTGACAGGACTGTATTTTTCATGCTAATTACATGAACAGCACTGACAATACTGCATGCTATAGTGATGGATCTATGGTGCCCCTGTATCTGTGGCCTAATTGGCTGTGTAACATGTGAAGAACAGAGAAGATGATTAAAGTTTAATACCATTTCCTCATATGGAGTCACTCATTGGTTGGATTTGTGTACTGAAAACCACATAATGTATTCAGTCTTGAGGGCTCCTCCTCAGCCTTATGTGCCTCAATGTTTAAAGTCCAGACAATAGAGTCCCCTTCTATAGATATTCATCCCCGCGGCCATAGCAGAAGGAGCAGACAGAGGGACCAAACCAACCGCTGCACCAGCGAGAGGAGGAGCGTAGTGTAACCCTGAAATCCTCCCCTCTCTGCTGCAGTCCCTAATGAGGAGTCAGGGGAGGGCCTCTGGGTGTGTGATCTTGTATTTTGCGGGTGCGTACGTACAGCAGGAATCTATTTTTACACCCAGCAGGGGAGAGGTGTGGACTATTTCTGCAACAGCAATTAATCTTCACCAAACTTCCATCATTAACGGGAGGTCTAATCAGTAATACAGACTGTAACAAGAAGGTTATTTATAGATGATAATCTAAAGCTAGTGAAGGGATGCAGACTTGATTACATTTTCAAAGTCAGAGAGCAAAAAGCTTGGAGCTTAATGCACATGGCTGGAAGTTGGAGTGCAGAAATACGGACATGGGCAACAATTATAAGCAACAACCACATTTTATGATTTATTTATGTTGTTATGCATTCAAATTCTAATTAAGGTGGAGATGATTTATGTTAATATTGACAGCAACACTCGGAATAGCCTTAATTGTTTATCATTGTACAGTCTAGAGTCTTATAGACACTGGATTTTTGGGGCTAATACAGAGTAAAAATTCCAATATCAATATACACCGATCGGCCACAACATTATGACCACTTACAGGTGAGGTGAATAACATTGATCATATTGGTACTATGTGGTGTTCTGCTGGAAAACCTTGGATTTTAACATCCGTGTTGATGAGACTTAGACACCCAAATAAACATTGTCCCAGAACAAGCACACTCCCTCATGCAAATGGCAATCCCAAATGTCACTGGCCTACCCCTGCAGGAAAATGCACCCCACCACATGGCAAAAATATCAAACAATCAGGAACATGTTGAGGAACATGACAATGGCCCAAGATGTTGATTTGACCTCCAAACTTCCTAGACCCCATTCTGATCAAGCATCAACAGGATGCAGTGGAACAAGTTTGATTGACAGAGGCCCCACTGCACAAGCCAGAGTACCCAAAGGATCCACTGCCAACGTCCTGGT
>OMNN01082386.1:0-11590 GCA_900302755.1 Chromis chromis | reverse complement strand
TTATATAATAGATTAACTGTAAACTTAAAGGTTGTAAACATATTTCTAAATTTAGATACAATTTGTGACAATTAACAGAAAAAGAAGGATTGGTTCTGTAATTTTACATAGATTCGTTTGTTCAAGTGATATCTTGTATAATTAAAGAAGTAATCACAACAAAATTGGATTATTTATGTTTTCATCACTATATAATATCCATAAGCATAATCTGTCAAAATTCACCTTTTTTTAAAAAATCATTAAAGGTAGATAGATATATAACTTAACTCTAAAGCTATTTTCATTCCTCTGTGAACAAAAGGATGCTCTTTTGTACTGATATGTGCATCTCTGCTCTAAACACTTTCCCTGGCCTTTCCCCTCTCCCCCACACACGAGTCGAACTGGCAGTCATTCCTCATGGGACGAGCTGTTACATAGCATCTAAGAGGTTATTAAGGCTACTGTGTCTGGGGGAGGATGAGCTGTAAGAGCAGAGCGACCAGCAGGCAGCAGCAAAATGGCCTCTTTTGACAGGGCGCTATTCCTCTTACAGTGTAGCGAATGAAACTTCACCTGCATTGTGGAGCATAATAGTAGCAACAAATAAGCCAGTAGTTTGCGGCGGTCTCGAAAATGTGTGTGCAAGTGTGTGATTTGCCTCCGGGACAAAAAAACGAAGAAAAGATAGGGATTTCTGTTCTGTATTTGATTTCCATGCCTGTGATCATTACATTTTCTTGTTGGTGCGGATCAGCTTAATCCCTCCTCCTGGTGCGCATTTCATTCTGTCACAGTGAATCGAATGCATTCATTTTCTATATCTGACAATAGATGGCGCAAGCTATGTCTAAAAACACGGTAGTTCACAGAGTTTAACTTCACCACTTGCCAATTCAGTAGCACAAAGAGAAGACCGTATTCATAAGAAGACGGAGACCTTGCACGGGCTGCATAGTGATTCTGTGATTCAGCCTTGTGGACTCAAGGTTGTGGGTGTCAATGTCACCTCTGAAATAAATGCCAAACAATGACAAATAGAAATGAAAAAAAACATAACTAAAGAAATAGAAGCAGATGTCATGTTTTTCCTGTGTTAAGCTCTGCTGTGCTAACAGGTGGGAGTCATTACTATGAAATTGACAAAGGGAAATTACTTTGTTCACCTGTGCATACAAATGGTAATCATCACTCCACTCTGCTGTAATATATTAAAAAGTAAAGTACGTTTGCCAACTCCCTGAGCGTGAGTGTTACACAAACATTTGATTTCGCACTTATCAACCACAAAAAAACAATATAAACCGATAAAGTTTGACCCTGAATCCCCCCCTCAAACGTTTAGATAGCTGTGATCTGGAACAAAGCTGCAGAGTGGTGCCCTCTGCTATCATAGGCCTCGGGAAATTGCCTCAATAAGATTGAGAAGTAGCTTTTATATAATTGGTTTATGTGTTTGTAGTGCCAATATCTGTGTGTTGCCATTCAATCCCAAGACCCTAGCTTTTAAGCTTCTGTTCTTCTTCACCTGCTCTTTTCAGAGATGAAAAAAATAACATTTTATCTTTGATTTTAGTCCAGAAGTTTGTGAAATTTGCTTTATTGCTCACAGATGAAAGAAATGATGCCACTCTCATGTCAGCACAGTAAATGTGAAGCTAGAGCTTTGCTTTGCTTTACATTTCTTGTCTATTCCTTGGCCAGAAGCAGTGACTTCTTAGAGTCCCAGATGGTTAACTGGCAACCTCACGGTGATGACAAGACTCTGGGAAGGTACAGCATTCAGCCAAGAGAGAGTCCAGAACATAACCCGTGTAAACCTCAAGCTGTTCTTTGTGCTCGTCTGAGTGTTGCACGCTGTACAAAAAAATAAACGAGGTATACTGTGTAATTGTGTTTATATACCAGAGTTAATACATTTTGAAGAAAAAGTAATCCAGACCAGATTACATACTCTATTAACATAATGAGAAAATGTTGCTTATTAAAGTCCCACTCTGGTCATTGATTAAACCCCTGAAAGCTGATCTGTGTCTGTCTGAAAAAAAAATCCCCTCATTCCTTAAAATGCCTTAAATCTGAGTAGTCTCCTCCTGCACCCTTCCCCACTTGCTGCAACTCGGGCACACCAGCTCACCTACTACTCTGCTCAAACAATGTACAAGTACATACAAAAGAAATTTTGCCATATACAATGGCATTGTAAACCAATTCCGAACATAAATAATGTTAAGCAAAGCCCAAGAATGCCTAAGGGACTGTTCTTTTAGGTTTATTACAGACTGTCATTGATACACTGCTGTTTCAAATGGAAACGTTTGACTAATTATTCTTCTAGCCTATAAAAACACCATATGGACATAACAGCAAGCTGAAAAAAATCTGATTTTTACCCGAGGCATTTTTAAAATTATTTGGTATATTCCGAATATGTTGTTACTGAACGTGTCAGAAAAGTGTAAACTGGCAACACATTTACTTTGTTTTCCACTGAAATATCTGATTTTGAAATACAATATCCACTTGTTATGCCTACAGCATTAGAGAACTTCTCAAGGTTATGGCTAGTGAAAGTTAGGGTAAGTTCATTGCCGGGTTTAATACAGAAAAAGCCCATAGTGACTTGAGACCCATGTTTATTTACACGGAACCAAAATCCCTATCTTTCCCTAACTGAAACCCAATTGCTTTTGTTGACTATACCAAACCACAGAAGGGAGTGATGGTGCAAACCCTGGATTCTGGTGTCACAGTCCTGTCTGACTACCTCCCTTTAACTCCAGTAGACTTTATTAAATGTCATGCTCTTTGTTTCTGAACATAGTCCTGCCAGGGATAATGTTTGTCACTACAACATAATTGGAAAAACAATAATGATGAAGACACACATGTTTGCTTTGTCTTTGGGTCTTTATTGTCACTACATATCATTCCTGAATTTGTCAAACTCCAATTGCGTGACCTTTTTCCAGAAGAAAACAAAGACATCAGCCTTGACTACCAATGGCTGACCTTGTTGTCTATACTAGCAGCTGTTGGGCAGCTAAGGAATCCTCTGGTCTTACTTTTGGCCATTTCTGTTCTTCCTGTGTACTAAGCAACAAACCCCCTGGTTCATGTTTAGACTGACACTTGCATGTCCAGCGTACCTGAATGGCCATGTGTTTTCAGGCATTAGTATGCACAGAGGTTATTTATGAAATGGTGCAAAAAATAAAAAATAAAGTGAACATGTATTATTGTAACTTCATATTTTTGTGCAGACATTAGAGTCACACTGATCTACTTATCAAACTTATTCTAAGACAGCAAATAAGTGTATTTTTCTTAATAACAAACTATTCTTTACAAATCATTTGGTCTATTCAGCTTTGAACAATTACTGGAAGGGCCAGACTTTTCAATCGAAAAGAGTCCATGCAATCAGCATTAGCTCTTTATCTTAGAAGTGAATTCAATGAAAATGACACAGTAGAAAGACAAATCCAATGGCTTCAAAATCCCATTATATCACTCATAGCCTTTGAATCATTCTTGCGTATTTAACACTTGAACTTTTTTTGGGTTGCTATCTCACTGATTTATGTATAATGCTCGGTTAGTCAGTGCCATTACGCGATCATGCATTGACTCAAGCGCTACCGCATTTTATCGACAGTGCATACACTATATTGCTCTCACTTAATTTCTACGGATGTTGAAGGATGTCGGTGGTTTTTCATTTCATGTTTACACCCTGGTAATTCTCAAATTGACAAATAATGAACAGTGCATTTGACAGAAGCTCGTTTTTAAAAATCAGCACCCGAGAGTTAATTACTTCAAGCAATATTCATGGTAATGAACTTGCAGTTATGTATAATTCAGTGTCATTTACTTTTTAAATAGAGGTTGTCCCAGTAACCTCAGCACGCAATGGCCAGTGAGAAGTGTCCACCAGTGTTTCTCACAGGAGCTCACTTCAGTGCCATTGAGCAAGATCTAGTTTATCATTAATGCGGCACCATTTTAATTTAAGTTTAAAAAGCACAGAGAAAGTCTCAGAGCCTGGATGTTGGTGCCAATTTCAGGAAATTAGAAAAATCGTCATTAATTTGTCACTGGAAACAGCAGCTGGAGGAACAACGCAAGCAGTGTATGTTTCCTTTGACTAATGCACCACAGTCTAATCTTACAGCAGCCATACAGCATACAAATATAAAACTAATCAATACCGCATAAACAAGTATACCAACCAAATCTAATCATTACATGTACATGACAAATCTTGGACTAAGCCGGGCAGCTTTTCTTTGAAACTGCTACAATAACTGGCTCATTAAAAGAGGAAAGAAAACATAATGATCGAAGCTCATGCAAAGCTATTATCTGCACACATCCGGATATGGAATTTAAGTACAGACATAGCTCTAGTATAGATGCACACTGTCTACACACTCAGATGAAATGTACAAGATGTTCTATTGACTGTAGGTCCTTACATGTATTATTTAAAATCAATATAAGGCTGTCTCGCATGCTGTCTGCTATGCAGCAGCAGGGCCTCTACAGTTGCTGACCATTAGTCCTTATGTTCACAAGCCCAGGTGAAACACAGGGAGGGAGATTATTCTGCTCTGGCAATGTGACCTCAATTTTGAAAAGTTCAAAACTCCCCCGCTCATTATAACTAAACTTTCAGGAGCTGCAGGCGATAGTGCAAATAATTTTGGTTGATTGGATAAACAAGATGAACCACTTAAGGTCTGGGCTGTTTCTGCGGCCACTGGAGACTTTTAGGGGGGGGAGTACATGTTAATCAGCTGCAACATTTCTAATGTAGTTCCGATTTTGTGCCACATTTAGGGGGCATTGTGGCGGATCGGTGTCTTCTGAATACATACACCAATCATAATACGCCACTGACAGTTGAAGTGAATAACATAGATTATCGTGTTACAATGCAATCTTCTGCTTTGGATCCTGGCATTCATGTGGATAATACTCTGACATGTTCCACCCACCTAAACACTGTTGCAGACCAAGCAAAACCCTTATAGGAATGGCCATCCCCATTAACAGCAGCCTCCCTGAGCAGAACAATGTGCTCTGCCACACCACATAAACTACCCAAGAATGGCTCAAGGAACACAACAAAGAGCCCAAAGTGATGACCTATAGCCTCCAAACTCCTAATTTAATTGAGCATCTGCAGGATGCATCGGAGCAACCCCGATGCATGGATGCCCTCACAGAACCCAAACAATCGGTTGCCAGTGTCCTGTAACCAGACACCAAAGGACTCCCTCAGAACCCTGTGTCCAGCCTACACAATAATCGCCCGGTGGTTTCGATGTTGTGGGTATTGTGTCAGTACCTGTTGCCAATGCATTGTACTCAACTGCTGTTTATAGATTTATCTTAGCTGATATGCACCATGAAAAATGGTTAATACCAACCGAACATGGCCCTTGTTAGCCTCCCCCTGGTAATTGACTGATGCCAATTATTTCAAAATGGCATTTAATTAGCTTAGTTAATCAGCTTGTCGCTTAATTGGTCTATCACTACTTACAAGTGTTTACACTGTTTGAATCACAAAGCGTTGCTCTCAAACAGTATATAGCTTATTAAGTTAGATTCAGTCACAACAATATCTCCTTCCTCACTTCCTCTGCTACATATGTGTTAACACAAGGTCAGTGACAAATTTAATGGAAGATTAAATGTGAATATAAAGCAAAATGTTGCTAAATGCATGACTTCACATGTGAATTT
This sequence comes from Chromis chromis, assembly GCA_900302755.1. NCBI lineage: Eukaryota > Metazoa > Chordata > Actinopteri > Pomacentridae > Chromis > Chromis chromis. The sequence continues at coordinate 5,851 of OMNN01082386.1, read as the reverse complement.
CCTCCGTTCAGAGTACTATGGTTTCAAATCATCTTTGAAAGTGAATGTCTTGGCTAAGCCCTTAAGACAAAAAACAACTAGTGCTATACTAGAGGAGAATGTGTGAAAAACCCACGTTACGAATGTGAAAGTTCGAGAGATGATGAGACGGCTTATGGGGAAATACAAAACTGCAAAAGCAACAGAAGGGCACCTTGGGTTTTGAGTTAAACTGCTATCTTCACATTCGGAACAAAGAAACTTTTCTGAGCGAAGTGGACAGCTGGAAAGCAGTTTAATTAATGAGACCACTCACAGATTCAGTTTGTCTCTTATCGTATCACAAACTGTAGAGTACAAATTAACTAACACAGCCTGTGGACAAATCTGTGTGACACCTCCAGAAGGCTCGGCATAATTGGAACAAAGACAATGCTGAATTGATTCCAGTAGTGCCTTGGTTTTGTAACCTTTCATCTGCTGGAGACAATTTTCTACATCAATACTGTGGGAGAAACCTGTATATAATTGATAGTGCTTGAGCATCTGCTGGTGCCAGGTCTTTGTGAGTTTCAGTGGATTTGTTTTTCCCAAACACTTCTCTGAAGTTGCAACACAAATTATTAAAAAACCGGAGGCACAAAAAACACATTTGAAAGTTTTATGTTGGGTCAAATGATACAAACCATCTATACTTTTTAAGATTCTTTTACAATGTGTGGTATCCAGGAAAACCACAAAAAACAAACCTCTTTACTGTCTTTCACTTTGTATGCAGCTACAAGTTATGAAATATTAGTCAATATCTCTGATTGACCAAGGCCAAGAGTCAGCAACACTAGCACCTCTAGGCTGTTCTTTAGCATGGTACCACAGCTGTTTCGATTGTTATCAGCAAATTACAATAAATGACCGGTATCAGATCTTATTATGTCCATAGATATCGGCAGTAGGTGGTCTTCTTCACCTTCTAGCAGGCTCTGTAGCGCTTACACATCTTTTTTAATGGTGGCGGTGCTGAATGCTTCTACTTTTAAGCAGCAACAAAACTCCACATTAGGAGACAGAAGCTTGAGACCATTATTTTCATGTTATTTTTTTTACATAAGTTTTGTTTTTCCTCTTGTTTTCACTTACTGTTGGGTTAAGTTTAGGCACCAAAACTGTGTGGTTAAGTTTAGGAAAAGACCATGGTTTGCTATGTTCATCACAAGTCCATTTTGCAGGTTCTCAGGGTGACGACTCCACTGGAGATTTTAGATGCACTTATTCACACAACTGCAAGAGGTCGCCTAAGTAATCTAGTCTAGTGTCTGTTTATCAGTGATCACAATACATGATAATGCCTACAGGGAATATCCATGGGTGTCCTTACAACTGATGAGGGCCATTCAGTAGGCTAACCTGCTAATAATTTGCAATGCTAACCTGTTAATATTTAGCAGGTATAATCAGAGCTTCCAAGTCTCTTTGCTGAGATTGTCTCTATATCTCATGCTGCTGGAACAGGGCAGAATCTGAAGAAGAATAAACCCCTTCTATATTAAATAAAAATATATATAAAGGTTAAACCATAGGACTGTGTTTAAAAGACTGGTTTGTGCATGACTGTTTTGAAGCCTTGAGTTTTGGAACTTGTGCATGACCGTTTTTTTTTAAAGCCAGGCGTTACAAGCAAGTAGTGGACTATGTACGGGGCTAAAACATAACCTGCTTTATTGTTTATTTTACTGTAATGGGACCATAATTTACAAATCAGCATCATGCTGTAAAGAACGAGATTTGAAGCAAGCAATTGAGACCATAAACTTAGTAGGAAAATGTTTACTGAGGTAAGAAATCGGTTGAGAAGAAGGTTCATTATCTCAAAGACTTCTAAACGGTCAGACTTCTTTTGCAACCGGAGGAGTCGTCCCGTACTGGCTGATAGAAAGAATGCAGGTTTAAGGCATTTTCCCATGGACTTCACTTTTCAGATCTGTGAAGCTATGTCTTTTATGTCCAGTCTATGATTGAAACAGACTTTCTGTGTGTATTGGACAAAGTTACATTAGGCTTTTCCCCAGACATTTTATGGATACATTTAGTACATAAATGTTTCATAGTGCAAAAAACTCTGACAGCTGGTGGAGACGAATGAATCATCATTCATGTATATTGAGTTTTCATCACTTGACTACAATTTTACATCTATCACAGATTAAAATGTCTATAAAAGTATCTCTTTACATGATTAATTGCAGGATCCATACCATCTCTAAGCTGAGTGAATCCCTGTGCAACAACAATTATTTATTTATCCCTAACATGTTGACTGGATTTAACAATAATTGACATTCTGTACTTTTCTACACTTGACAAGTGAGCTGTCACACATAGAATGACAGTTTAGAGTCTCTTCATTTGTTTCACAGCCATCAGCCATCACCAGGAATACTAAGCTCTATAAGAACTGTCGCAAGATTTTTATTTTACTGTTCATAAAAACTGATTTACTCTGGAAAGTCAAAAGCAATATTTTTTTGGTCTCTTCCAAGTTTCCTATTATGGATATTTCTAAGTTTTGGCTACATTTTAACATAACTGTGTATATACAGTGATCAGGCATAACATTATGACCACCTGCCTAATATTGTGTTGGTCCCATTTATTTATGGACAAGAGGACCTCTCAGGGGTCTATGGGGTCTGGTACCAGGACATTGGCAGTGGATCCTTTGGGTACTCTGGGTTGTGCAGTGAGGCCTATGTCAATCAAACTTGTTCCACTGCATCCTGTTGATGCTTGATCAGAATGGGGTCTAGGAAGTTTGGAGGTCAAGTCAACATCTTGGGGGCTGCCATTTAGCTCACTGAGTTGGGACAATGCCAGATGGGCTCGGTCCCTTCATGGGTTTGAGTCCGGCTCAAGACCATTTGCTGCATGTCACTGTCCTCTCTGTCTACCCCCAATTTTACTCTGCCACTATCAATAAAAAGGACCCCCCCCCCAAAAAATAAATAAATAAATAAATAAAATAAAATCAACATCTTGGGCAATTGTCATGTTCCTCAAAATGTTCTTGATTGTTTGATGTTTTTGCCATGTGTTGAAGTGTAATTTCCTGCGGGGGTAGGCCAGTGACATTTGGGATTGCCATTTGCATGAGGGAGTGTGCTTGTTCTGGGACAATGTTTATTTGGGTGTTGTTAGGTTCTTTTATTGACTGCCCAAGAATGAGTCGGAGAATCCTTCAGGTCGTGTCTCAGATGAACAATTTATTTAGGTCACAGGTAAAGCAATGCAGCACTGGGCTCGGAGTGACAGAGCTCTCGCAGGACCTCGGTCAAAAGGAGCCCAGATTTTCGGATGTAATTCACATTTATCTTCTTGGGGCAACCCCGGACAGAGGATGGACTCAATCGCAACCGAGTATCATTGGCCAGTTACCTTTGACGTGAACATGCCAACCACTGTCCACGTTATCTTACTGAAATGTGGTATGAAAAATGAGTGACTGTTGTCCTTGAGTGAGGCGTGTATCTACTGCTACAGACAGAAACAAGAGAAATCCGTGAAAACATCAGGTTCCCACTTATCAAGCTGAGTGTCCCACTGTTCTGATTAAAATGTAACAATCAGTGAGTCATGAGCTCAGTGGAAAATAAACATCTTAGGTCAGCAAGTGCACCTTTAAAATATCTTTAAAGTGAACAGAGCAAAAGCCAATCATAACAGTGTCTAAGTCTCACCAACACAGATGCCAAAATCCAAAGTTTTCCAGCAGAACACCACATAGTACCAATATGATCAATGTTATTCACTTCACCTGTCAGTGGTCATAATGTTGTGGCTGCTCAGTGGGAAAATAACTAAATATGGTAACAACTAGTAACAATAAAACTTTTTTTTTAATGTACTACATGTTATTGTCGTTAGATAAACTACTACTAAACATGCACAATATTTTAAAAATTTTGGAAAATCATTATTTCAACTAAATGCCAGCAACACAGAAAGCGTATAGGGGTGATAATTATTTGGGGTATTAACAGACAGCATATTAAGGGTGATAATTATTTGGGGTATTATTCTTTCCTAGGATTTCATGCTTCACAGAGTGGAACTTTTTCTTCGCCTCAAATGCACTGTGGCCCATTGCCTCCCAGGCCATTATAAGAGTCAATTCCCCCAACTTACTGCTTAAAATGTTTAATAATATAATGATAATGGGTCCAGATAGTCTGGGTATACTGTGATGGACTGGCGACCTGTCCAGGGTGTCCCCTGCCTTCGCCCTATGTCGGCTGGGATAGGCTCCAGCCCCACCCCACCCCCTGCGACCCTGCAGAGGATTAAGCGGCGTACAGATAATGTACAGATAATGGATGCATGGATGGATGGATGGATAGTCTGCGTATTTGTCCAGGTTTTGGAGATTTGTAGATAAATAGAAATGAATTGTACCAGTGATTATGAAAACTACAATTTAATCTTTGGGAGACAGGGATGTACAAACCTGGCTTGGCAATTATGGCAATATTGAATGGCAGGCAGTGAATAGTTGTTAAAATATTTCCATCTTGGACACAGTGGTGGAACGACAGACAGATTGCCATTGCCATTCCGGAGTCACACTGCTAGCATTTCTACATATGCTCACAGCCCTGATTAGAATTAATAGATTTTACTGTTTGGACACAAATTTGATGGACACTGTATGAATACCATTTTTTTTATTACTACACCTACACATTTCTTTAGAATGTTTGAGTGATCCAGAAACAAATTATGTCCATATAAAAGAATAGTACACTGTTCCGGGCACAGACTGGATGGTGTTTTCTGGTGTTTTCTTGTCTTTTGTCCAAGGCACAGTGGGATGTGTTCCATATTGTACACTGTACACCGATAAGCCACAGCATGAAAACTACTGGAAGTGAAGTGATTATCTTGTAACAATGCAATGTTCTGCTGGAAAACATGAGTCCTGGGATCCATGTCGATGTTACTTGTAGGTGTAGCACCCACCTAATCATTTTTCAAGTCCATCCCTCCATGGCAAACGCCTCCAACGCTGGCGGCCTCTAACAGCAGGACAATGTGTTCCTGCCACACTACAAATAATGCTCAGCAACAACTCACGATACACAACAAAGAGCCCAAGGCGTTGACTGGGCGTCTAAACTCCCCACAAGCTAGAATTTTTTAGTTCTTGAGAAAGTTCCACAAAGCTCTAGTAATATTATTAACAGAAAGTTTTTTGGAGTTCCAAGAATGTGCTTCTTAAAGGCAGTGTTCTTAAAATATTTTCCTCATGTTGCATTGATAATGTCCTTCCTTTGTTATCATGGAACACTGTGGGAATGTTGTATAGAAGAACTTTCTCAACAGCAACGTCCTCAAAACATCCTCAGAATTTTTTAGGCAAAATGTTCTACCTTTGTTAATATGTCACAGTATAGGAGCATTTTATATAGATATAAAAAAAACATTCTGAGACATTGAGAACATCTTGAAGACATTTTTTGAGTGTTGGTAACATCCAAACGTCGTATGATGATAAAACTTCTGTCTTGGGTAATTTTTAACTTCATAGAACATTATTTGAAATGATTAAGATCGTGGAAATGTTCTTTGAGCATTAGATTAAAATGTTTTGGTTGTGTTTTTGTTGTGGTAACATTCCCTTCTTGTTGGGCCAGGTCACAAACCAATTGAGCATTCATGGGATTTACCAGAAAAAGCCTGATCCACAAAGGCCCCACCCAGTAACCCAAAGGATGTGTTGCCAACGTCCTGGTGCCAGATACCACAGAACATAAAGAAAAGCATAAAGAGGATCTACACAACAGGCGGTTTTAATATTGTGGATGATCAGTGTATATACAAT
>OMNN01082384.1:0-12956 GCA_900302755.1 Chromis chromis | reverse complement strand
TATGATATAACTACAGCAAGTGCAATATGCAACTACAAATGTGAAACCACAAAACCTGCAGATGTGATGGAGGATGCTTGCTGCATAAGAGGTGGAAAGTGGAAGCAATTGGGACAGTTACTAAAGATTTTGTTACTGACCATATGACCATATGATAAACATTACATGAAGATACTCGGGGAGAATGGAGTGGCCGTAGGTCTCAGAGCAGTCACTCAAAAAGCAAAGCTGCCTTCCCTGAGGAAATGGAAAGAGATTTCGAAAAACACATACAGAATCTGGCAGGCGTGTTTCGTGGCCTTTCTGTGGCAAAATGCTGCATCCTAGCCTAAGAGTTTGCATCATCAAACCAACTTGAAATGCCAAAGAAGTGGGGGGGAAATGGCAGAGCTGGGAATGACTGGCGGCTGGGCTTCAATAGACAACATCTGGCAGTCAGGAATCCAGAGGCAACGTCATTTGCCAGAGCAACTGCTTTCAATCGGCCCATGGTGAACCTATTCTACAACAACCTTGTGTCTCTGATGGATGCTAAGTTTAACAACCCAAAGGAGTCTTCACGAGTAAAGGCAAAAAGCAAGCGGGTGCGCTCGTGACTGTTGAGTTTACCATGAGCACAGCAGTGAATGTTCTTCCTGGCATGTTTACATTCCCAAGGGTCAAATACCACAACCACTTCATCAGACGAGCAGGGTGTTAGCACCGTTGCCTCACAACTAGAAGATCCTCGGTTTGCATCCCGGTCAGGACGCCTGGGATCTTTCTGTGTAGAGTTTGCATGTTTTCCCTGTGCAGCGTGGGTTTTCACCGGGTAGTCCGGCTTCCTCCCACAGTCCAAAAACATGCTGAGGTTAATTGGTGATTCTAAACTATCCATAAGTGTGAATGAGAGTGTGCTTGGTTGTCTGTCTCTATGTGTGGCCCTGCGATAGGCTGGTGACCTGTCCAGAGTGTCCCCTGCCTCTGCCCGCGACCCTACAGAGGATTAAGCGGTGTATAGGTAATGGATGGATGACTCACACATTTCAGTCCAAGCCATCAACTTGGTAAAAGCAAATGGCATTGTGATGCTGACCATATCAACTCCAGCTCCTTGACTGCTCAGTGTATGGGCATTTCAAGGCTGTGTTGTGGATGGGTGTCTGCGCTGACACCCAGGGAAGATGATTACCATCTAGGAAATTCCAACAATAGTCCATGAAGCACACTTGACCGCCATTAATCCCTGAAATATCACATCTTGCTTCACAAGCACTGGCATTTATCCCTTTAAAGAGACCTGCTTGCTGATGATGATTATGTCCAATCAAAAACCACTGACCGAGAGCACTCAAGAGGCGACAGCAGCAGAGGTATCTGAGCCCATCAAGAGCACCAACCAAGAAGGTGGTCAAATAGGCACTGAGCGACATGTGGCAAGGCCAAGGAAGGCATCAAAGAGAGGATGTAATACTGGTCGCTCTAAGATTTGATAAATACTCTACTTAGGAGCGAAATAGCAGAGGCCTGTGAATGGAGGGAAAACATCTGATAACAGATCACCTCTGGTCAAGAAAGCCCTCTTCACAAGCAATAAAACCAGTCCTTCAGAAAATGAAAGTCAAGTTCAAACAAATGATGCTTCAGATGAAAGCTCAGGGGATGAATAGTGCACTGAGAGCGACTTTGTTGTGAAAGTAAAAGGCAAATCACATATAAAAGCACTTCATGGCAGGTATTGATGTTGTCGATGGGAACCATTATGAAGGAGGCTCCTTGAAGAGGATCACCAGCAGATCAGGCAACGAGAGTGCTGCATTTATACCGGATCCTGATGACGAAGCGGCATTCAGTTAAGGGGATATTGTTAAGAAGCTTCTTCAGTCAAGATCTAAGAGGGGGCTCAGCTGCAAGAAGCTGTGCTTTAAGATGGACCTGAGCAAGTGGAACATAGCTTTTTTCATGCATTAGCACATTTCATGGAACCTTCAAGTTTTATTGTGTTATATTGACATTTTACTACACATTTGACAATTGTGCAGACATTGACAACATCTTAGTCTCTCTAGAACCCTAGTAGTCTATGTTGTGCATACAGCAACATGTAAGTAGGCCTTTCACCGGTCTGCAGGATAGTGGATCAACTTGCCCATTGGTGGGAGAAGTTGAGCCTCTTGAGAGCATATTTTTGCAGGACTGATATCCATACTTGGGTTAGGTTTGTGGTCTAAACTGTTGTAAAACATAAAAGAATATGTCTTCACTAAAAGAGACAGTGTTGGGCAGAAATATCAGTACATATATGGCAGAAACCAAAATATGGCTCAACTTGCTCCAGTTTCACCTATGACGAGCAACTTTACGTGTCTTAGCATTTAGTTTTATTTTCAGCTAAAAATACATTACCTGCTCAGCACCAAACAGGCAGACACAGTTAGAAAGTAGCTGGAGTGAAGCATTCAGCAACTTTAATTAACAGAGTGAATATTGGACTTTGATTCATGAGGTGGTCAGATATGGTCACCGCAATTAAACTGCTGGACTCAGGAAGTCCAGCCTGACTGCCTGTGCACTGCAGATTTTCATATCACAGTTGTTGCAGATTTGATCATAATTGGCTTCAAGCTAATGATGTCACAAGAATATGCTCATCTTGTATGTGCACATGTTAAACTATCCTAGTGTCAAACTTCATGTGTACAGTGAAGCTCAAGCATCCAGAAGAAGAAACAATAAACCAAACATGTTTTTTCTTTTCAAGTTAAGAAGTGCTTTAATTATTCACCAATCAGGCATCACATTATGACCACCTGCCTAATATTGTGTTGGTACCCCTAATGTGGTCAAAAATGCTCTGAACCATTGAGCATGGACAAGAGGACCTTTCAGGGTGTCCTATGGGGTCTTGCACCAGGACGTTGGCAGTGGATCCTTTGGGTACTCTGGCTTATGCAGTGGGGCCTCTGTCAATTAAACTTGTTCCACTGCATCCTATTGATGCTTGATCAGAATGGGGTCTAGGAAGTTTGGAGGTCAAATCAACATCTTGGGCCATTGTCATGTTCCTCAAGATGTTCCTGATTGTTTGATGTTTTTGCCATGTGGTGGGGTGCATTTTCCTAGGGGGGTAGGCCAGTGACATTTGGGATTGCCATTTGCATGAGGGAGTGTGCTTGTTCTGGGACAATGTTTATTTGGGTGTCTAAGTCTCATCAACACGGATGGCAGAATCCAAGGTTTTCCAGCAGAGCACCACATAGTACCAATATGATCAATGTTATTCACTTCACCTGTGGTCATAATGTTGTGGCTGATCGGTGTATAATAAGGGTTAAGTTTGATTTGACAAGAGTTTTTACAACTATGGCTAAAACTAATGGTTAAATAATTGAGCATCAATCTACAGGAAAAGAGCTGCACACTATTGTGATAATTGATTTATTTTTTAGTCAGGATTCAAACAAAAATGGCCAAAACCTTGTAGCCTTTTCACTTAAATGATCTTTTTTCCCCCAGTTTTATATCATTACAAATGGAATTTAGATGACTATAGCGACTCTGGAAAACTGGGTTGAAGCCTCTTGGGCGTTTTCTTACATTCTACAGTCCATATAATTGATGAACAAGTCTCATGTGCATAACAGTAATTGGTGTTTTTTCACATATAAACCAAACACACTCCTCATCAGTTGAGTTTTGCAGTTTTATTAGAACAAGCACTATGTAGCAGCAGTGTACAGTGTTCATTGAAAGATATGTACTTTGTTAAAATTGCACTTTAGAAGGTACCCATTAGGAAATAGATTTTTTGAGCCGACATAGTGCTTCATGATGCATGTCAGTCCAAAACGAAATGAACCAAAAAAAAGTGTCCAATTGAGAAAAGAAAAACCTTTTTTTTGTAAGGCAACTGCAACATTCATTGGCAAGCTAAGTTGTCTAGACATGCAGGTAGAACGATGGATGAAGAAAGCTTGAGGTTTTTTTTTTTTTTATTTTGTCCACTACATTCTGACTCTATGATACCGAACACTATGCAAAGCACTGCCCCTACCTCTGCACACAACTGCTGTGATTTAGACATTGATGTAGGAGGGAGGGAAAAAAGAAATCAGCTTTTGCAGTAGTGCCCCTTCTTCTAAATGTGTTGTATTTATAGTGATCACCAAAATTTCTTGGTTACATGTTGGGAGTAGCAGAGCAGTGCAGAACATCTTGAAACACTGCAAGCATTTTACAGACAGATAAAACTCTTCTATTCTTCTAACGTCAAGGAAATCTCCCTTAAAATATGCCATCCACGGCTAAATCCTCGATGCTGTTTGTCAGTGTGTTTAATCATCTGTAGGCAGGTGGAGTGTGGAGAATGTGCAGGTGTTTGACTTGTTAATGGCATACCTTCTTCTTGGCATGGGATTCTCATCAGTTGTGTGTTTGTGAGGCATTAATAAATGCGTTAAGGCACAGCAAGTGAAACTGACGCTGACAAGTTGTAGCATTGAGTTTTGTGAGTCGGGGAAACATAAAATTATATGCACACAAGTAAAAAAAAAAAAAAAAAAAAGAAGGTACATGGATGCAAAGCAGTACTACTTTTTTGGTTTGTAATCTACAGTACCATGTGAACAGTGCACACACGATGGATTTGCTTCACACAGTTTTTTTCACTCTACATATTTATATTCGCTCTTTTCCTCCTTCAGTGTCCTCAGCCTGCAGTCCTGAACGAGGGGAATCAACTCAAATGTGCCCGTGGACAATGTGTGACTACTTGAGTGTGTTGGGGTTGTTTTCAAAGGCCCCATGTACAGTTTATTGTTTTACTCTGTAAAACAACAAAAAAAGGGGACACTAGTTAAAACATTAAAGCTAATCTGCTTTGCAATAAATATATAAACTTCAAATAAGTGAGTGGTGCCACAATATAGCAGTAAATTCTCTGGGGAATCAGACACATCAAAATGTCAAATGTAATCCTTATACAGTGTAATGGTTGGTTTGGTTTAAGCTTCTAAAACGCTTAAAGATCCAAAAAGCAACATCTCTTCTTGTTAATGTTGGTTTCTTGCATTTTTACATGTCGACCTGTAGGTGTCTCTGGTGGTTCATAATGAGCTTGCGGCATTCTGATTGAATGCTGAGATAATTAATTTCTTAATTAAATAATTAATCAGAAAACAGTGCATTCATGATTTGCTGACTGATTAATGTGGATGATTTACAAAGAAAAATACCAAACATATTCCGGTTACTAGTTTCACAAACAAGAATGTTTTTTTCGTTTTATATAATTTTAAATTACAATTTTGGTGTGTTTGTCAGAACAAGTGAGTGGAAATTTAAGAAGGTCTCTTTGGGCTTTGGTAAACTGGTGGAAATCTGTCACTACTTTTGGCAGAAATTGACGAATTAAATATTTTTGATGATTTAAAATAGCTCTATAGTTGTACAACAGATGAGTGTTTGATCTTGTAATGGAAATATGTGACTTTTGACTCATGTTTCACTACTAAATAAAGTCTGTTTTTAAAGGCCAAGTGTCACAGTCGGTTTTACAATCTGTACAACCTGCTGCGCCTTTTTCCTTCAACCTGTGATTCAGATAAATGTTTGAGTCTATTTCTTCACTAAAACGAACAGATTTACCCACAGCGCATTCAGAGAAGCGGACAGACTGAACGCATACCCACTATATATGGAGGGAGTTATGTATTTATTTATGTAACCGTGTGATTCAGAGGAGTCGGTTTCATGTAACTGTTTAAAATTAGACAGTGGGACAGAGGAGGGTGAGGAATGCTCAGGCTGGGGTTGCCCCTCTATTTACACTACGCCAAAACACCCCGACAGGATTCACATTTAATATCGTACTTCACTTTCCACCACACGCCTCAGCTTAGTTCCGCTTTGAAAATTACTCATTAAAAATTCCATCTATGGAACCAATACTTCCCCTACTGCGGTGGAGATTAATTTTGAATGAGCTGTTTCCCCAGGAGAGAGTACTGCTATCTCACAGATTCAACAGTATTAAAAGGCAAAAATAAATAAAAATTTGCCAATTCACATAATTCTCTCTCGCTAAATTCTGAATCCAGGATATTTTATAAAAATACCTCTTTTTTTCTACAATAATCGATGATATAGTAAATACGGCGTTATGCCAGTGAAAGCTGCTCTCTAAACATGCACATAGGTAATCAAAACGTCTACTTCATAGACTAGTCTAACCAAACTGCTGTCAGAAATTAAATGGCTTCAACTAATCGTGTGACTCGTATGGGTGTCTTTTTAAGGCAAGGACATACTCGGAAGTCAAAAGAGCTGAGGAAACATCTACATAGGAGTGGTGAGATTGTTGCCCTGACAACCCAGCTTCAACAAGCACGATGAAGGTGATCCTACAGGATGTTTCCATGGATGGATGACCGAGTGGCAGCGCCACAGAGCCTCGAACAGGGTCGCTGGGCGTCAGGTCGTCCCTCAGCTCAGCAGCTGTTCGTATCCATGCACACAGATGTTCTATCGTTTCTCCTAACACCATATTGTGCATAGGTAACAGCTTTCTCGTTCTGTGGCGACGGACACGTGTGCTACCACAGGCTCACGGTGGATTCCATGTTGATGAAGCCGGGGTTTTTGCGGAGCTCCCAGTACGTGTTGTTGGAGACCCACCGCTCCCTGTGATTGGCATCAACCACTTTCCTGCAAGACGAGACAAACGTGACGGTTATAAATGACAAACTTGAAATTATCACTACACTGTAACACACCATTTGCTACACAAAAAATTGTGTTCATAGAGAGAAAGTTTGAAGTCCTTGACTTTACTCCCACACAGAAACCTGCCTTGAAGTCTGCACACAGCACATCCCTGAGCTGGTATTTTAACATTTATGCTATGGTTGGTGGATGCAGTTTGACGGTCTGAGAAGAAAGACAGTGTGGTTCATGTTTCACTTAATGGGAACATGCTCTTTATACCAAGCTGCTAATGGTATTATTCCTGTTGGTATTTTCACATCTTCTCAAAAAATGTTTCTATATCTTTGTTAATATTTTATGCGGTCTGTGTAAAGCCATTTCAATAGCCTTGTAGCTGTGAGGTACTGTACAAACAAACTTTTCTCTTTATTGTTGCAAGTATTGTTATTATTTTCTTATGTGAATTTGTATCCATAGAAACATTTTACTGTTTCTAATCAAAAGAGGCACATTCCTACTGTACATGTGTGACAATACATTCTATGTATGTTGTCTTCTGTATTTGATGTCTTCTGTTGCACTGAACAACAGCTGCTGCATTTCCCTGTATGCTGAGTATTGATTGTGGCGAGAATAACAACACTTTGACCTTGTATTTATAAAAACAGTATGTGCCGAGAATGTGCAATCGGAGGACTATATGATGGAGCTAAAAAATAAGGCAAATGTGCGCTTATAAGCTTAACTTTGATTAGTTGCTTTAGTGAGATCACTTTATTCTATGTTCTTTTATTTACATGGAGTGCTGCCTGTTTCAATACGAAGGCTATGACTCATCGATCACCAATTATGGCTGAGATATCACTGCAGGTTCTGTTGGTGTATAATGACGGCTGCACTGATGCTGTTTGAGACCCTGTGATGAAATCGGTAAAATTGCAGTAAGTGTTTGCTGTTCTTTTTATTGATGGACTGCTGGGTGAAGTACTGATATGCATATGAATGCTCCAGAGTGTGTCTACATCCATCAATGAATGTCGAGAGGAGAGGAAACCTGGTTTGTGAATGTGCATACAAATTAACAGCAAAGACGATTTAGCCAAGAGTTTTATAAAGCGGACTAATCAGGATGTATCGTTTTATAAGTGTGGCAAAAATACACACGCCGTTATTTTACTTATTTACAACCTGTTTGTACCAGAAGTTTGAAGACATCCAGCTGAGTACATGGAGTGCCATCTGCTGTCTGCGATTACCTCCTTGTGTCTGCATTTTATCAGATGTCTGATCACTTCTATAATATTATGTAGAGCATTAAGGTTGCCAGAGGTGGGGAAAAAGCAGTCTGGCAATCAACAGCTCACATTTACACACCAGCTCTTATTAGATTGTTTCTCCCATGGAGCGCCTGGATCAGCTAATGTAGTCGTGCCAGTTATACCAATCATAGTGAATGGTTAGAATGGGTTTTATTATGGGTTTAAGAGCCACAGTACACACACATTTGGTTATTGACACTAATACACCCAGTCAGCTTTTGCTATGAGACAGGATAATTATAGTAGGCTAAAACAGGATATTTACATCTAATTATATTGTCAATGAAATATGTATTATGTTATTTGCACGGATTGACGTGTTTTAATTCACATTTATATAGTCATAAATAAATCACAAAAAATAATTCATCTGGTTCAATGATTGTTTGTGAAGAATGGAAATAATTTTAATGACCACCTGCATCATTTTACCGTCTATGTTCATCATAGAAACATTGAGGTGCGGCTGCAATATGCAGTAAGGTAATTAACGGCAAATGTAGCTCAAATCTGACTTTTTAATTGATATCTGTCTCCTGTCTTCCCACCTGTGCACCTCAAAAATGTAGGCATGTGTTCCCAGTTTTCAGAAATGTGTAGTAGACTATCTGAACCAATCAGGACACGGTCTTTTACCTGTAGTTGGGAGATAAAACTAAAACTTGAACAAAACAAACAAAAAAGGTAGAATTGCAACCTCGTGTTTGTATGCCTCTGTCAACAAGTCAAGTTAAGTCACTCTGACCTTTGACCACCAAATCCTCAGCAATTCATTCTTGAGCTCAAGTTAAAGTTTATGTCAAATTTGAAAAAAATAAAAGCTCAAGGCATTCCTGAGATATGTTCACGAGAATGGGATGGACAGACTTCAGCTTTAAGCAAAGTAGCTTACCTGTAAATCTACAGGACAGAATAAAATGACAAAATGACAGTGACAGCCAGCCTTAAAACATTATGTCACCAGCACGGAGGTACAAAAAAGGGCAGGTTGCGTGAGTTTTAATACATCTGGCTGCTTCTGCATGTCCTTACTTGAAGAAACGCGGCTCCAGTTTGATGTTGTTCTCCTCGTTACACTTCCTCCTGGCCCTCTGCATGTCCTCGATTCGCTGCTTCTCAGAGGACGCCATCTCCAAGTTCCCTTCTTCCAGATGCCTGGATGAGCCAAACACCATGCTTCAGTCAACACATGCTTTACAAAACTCATATTCATTCCGATTATTATGCAGAACAGTTCAACCAAAGCAATATTATCAGCAGAGGGAGTTCACTGCAATTGCATCTAGTTTGTGGGAAATCTGCAACGCTTTTTCCTCAGTTGGAGCAGAGATATCCAGTGTGAGCAAGTCTCATAGTGGCAGGTGAGGATGTGAATATGTACCTTTGATCTGGCCTGAATCGGGCATCTGTACGTGGCAAGACGTCTTTCAGCTCGGGGCAAAGCTCATTCAGTTCAATGGCGAATCTGGTAAAACCGTAGTAGAGCTCATAGTCTGTGGGCATGGAGCCTGTCAAGGAAAATCAGCAGACTTTTTTAGCTAGAAAGCTTACACCTTGAGTGACTAGTGACAGCATTTATACAGCAAGTCTTGAGTGAAGTCCAGCTGTGAGTGTGGGCAAAGCAATGACGCCTACCTGGCCTCCAGACGCATTTGGCAGATGGTGGGACACCACAGTAAAGGCCCTCGTGCCATTTTCCAAAAAGCCTGTGGATCACTTTCCCTTCTTGGTCCATTACAAATCCTTGAACCTCATTTACATTTGAACTCCAGTAGTTTCCCTGAAAAAATGTATGTCATGTTGGTGCATTTTTGAAAAGGTCACATTAAAGATAAAACACACAGTAAATCATAGGTACGAATGATGTTTAAATCACACCTAGACACAGCTGTCATGAATAACCCAGGTTGTTCTTACCTTGACGAAGGTAAGTTTGCAGAGGCAGGCGCTGCTCTTTGTGTTTCTGATGGTGATCTCCCCGTAGTGTTCGATCCACCGTCGTCCACTGAGGATGTTGTGTACACAGGTGGTGACTTTGTTCCACTCATATTGATCTCCAAATCTAAAAAGGCACAAAAACAGACATAAGCCCAGCAGATAAAAGCGAGAAATTAAAGCACAACTATGTTCTGTTCTCTGTGACACCTCAGTGAACTAGTTGGATCTGGCAGCTTATTAAACAGTCTCAGATTTGCAGCATTCATGTGTAAATGATTTTGTGTGATAAAAATAGCTTCTCGCTCCTCTCCCCAAACCTCCCGATCAAGGGCATTATTTGTGGGTTGGAACTCCTTATAGATTCCTCTGAACCACATGAGCCCGTGAACATTTGTATTCACGATGAGGCAGCACGCGAGACCTTGGTGTCTCTCTGAAGGACATTATGACAGAATACAAACTTATTGTAAAAAGAGAAAAATGTCAAGGTTTTATAGATCAGTTCCCCAGAATACAGGCAAAAATGTCAAACTGTTAAAGACACCCTCCGTGGAAAATCGAGTTCTTTGCCTTGTTAAAATGACTATGTGGTATTTTCTTAACCCTCTTAACCCCAAGTAATGTCTTTTTGCTCCTGTCACATTTTAGCTCACTGTAGGTTCAGTTTTCACTACAATATAAAGTCCTGCACCTCTATGGAAACAGTATTACACAGTATTAATGCCATAAATCATAGAAAATAAGAAAAAAGAAAGAAAAAACTACAGTTGAATTTCCCTGATCATTTATTTACAAAAATATTTGCTAAAACCTGGAATCAATATGTACAAGTGTCCCCAGGTGTTACCAATACTAAAAAGAAAGATGACTCTACACTAAACACAGCCTGCAGTTCATCCGAGTCACTAATGACTTGATGGTTACGCCAAGAATCACAGAATTTTTTGTTTTTTACTAAATCTGTTCAGAGCAAACGGTTTACTGTTGGCAATTTTTTACATAAGGTATGTAGAAAAAATTTAAGCTTAGATTTGGTTAGGTTTTCTGACGGACGATCCTTTATCATAATAATAATGATAATGCATTGGTTTTATATAGCGCTTTTCTGGACACTCAAAGACGCTTTACATTGCATTATTCATTCACTCCATACTCAATGGCGGTAAGCTACGTATGTAGCCACAGCTGCCCTGGGGTAGACTGACGGAAGCGAGGCTGCCAACCTGCACCATCGGCCCCTCCGACCACCATCAACCACTCACTCTCACACTGCATTCACCCAGGCTTCCTGGTGTTCTCTCACGGTCTCCCATCAGGTACTGACCAGGCCCTACCTCGCTTAGCTTCCGAGATCTGACGGGATCGGGCATCCACAAGGTGGTATGGCCTTATGTTTTCACAGTTTCTGGCAAATTTCCCTAAAACCGCAGTGTACTGAAGACAGTCTCAAAAACACAGACATGTAACAAACCTAAAGAACCAATGGCATCAACTTTTATTGTGAGAATTTCTGTATCACATATGGTTAGATTACTCTGATGTTACAACTTGCCATTGTTTAGCATAGAGTAGTTTTGGGGAGGGGCGAATGAAGAGAGACTTCATAGGCCTGCACATTCTAGAGGAAGCAGTGGTGTAGAGTTACATCTAAGCCATTTTAAGGCATTATGGGATTATTTTCATGGAAAAAAAACTTCTAAATATGCAAATTTGATTTACAGAGATGTGTTTTTAGGGGTCAAGTCAGTGCACAGAGGGACAATAATAAGCAGACATGATGTACAACTCAAAGTTATTTCTGTTCTGAAACTCTATACATAGGTAAAAAATGTTGTAAAATGTGTTTCTATTTCCACATCTGTTAACAGAAAAGCGCTGAAATTTCTGTGATGTACTGTGTAAATATTCAGCTATTTGTAACAGTGTAAAACAAAATCCATTAAGTTTTACTTTAATTATCTTGAGTGACAGACTTATTGGCATCTGTATTTGTTTTTGGTGTGCTTCCGTGTTATTAAGAGCTGTCACGACACTGCTAAAATAATTTGTTGTTGGTGTTTGTTGATTTAATAATTATTGAATCTTATGTGTTTTTCAGAAAATAAAGATTCCAGTCATAATTAAAATCTGGGATGTTGACATGAACGCAATTAAAAGCGGCAAAGCTGTTAATTAAGATAACCCCAGTGACACGAATGCAGCATCAGGACGACTCGCCAGCAGAGATAATTTAATGCCGTGATTGCTGGAATGAAATCTGTTGCTTCTGGTTTAAATCACTATGCAGAGCATGTGGGTGAAAGTTACCTGGGAATCATGAGATTTACGGTTCCAATTGGTAAAATTTCCATAGATTTTCCCCAGAACTTGTTTTTCCATCTCACATCTAAAAAGCAAAACAGTAAAAACATCAGACATGAATCATTTAACTCGTTTTTGCTCTCTAAAAATTCTACTGGTTATTAAAGAGGCTAATTGAATCCTACTGGCTCATATATGCTAAGCTGTATCCTCCCATGAGGGAAATCGCTCACTAATTAGACAGGTAACCTACCTTGCCAGAAGGTGAAGTTCTTAGACTCACAGTGGCAGGCGGAGATGGGAGGATGGTGGCTCACCTTTGAGAAAAGATCAAACAGAAACAGTCTGACAGCTGTTGTTGTTCAGATTACACATCATATACAGCACCGACTTTTAATAACCGATTAATCACTGTGTGAAGGTTTCGTTTTTCTGTGTTTATGATGACAAACTGAATTTTTTACTGTTGGTTGGTCAAAAAAGGATATTTAAATATGACTTTGGGCTACAGGAAATTGTTATAACGAAACAGTGGCAAGTTTTGACTATTTTTTTGACATTTTTATTGACCAAACAATTACTTGAATTATCAATCAATTAATCAATCCATCAGATTTGATTTATATAGCACTTTTCATACAAATAAAATGCAACACAAAATGCAGATAGCACAAATAAAAATGCAACAAAACAGTACAAACAACCCCACCCCCA
>OMNN01082381.1:0-10979 GCA_900302755.1 Chromis chromis | reverse complement strand
ACCTACTTTTTAACACCAAGATCAACTAAATCGGTTACTGTAGTGAGAATCTGTGGTAAAATAGGCAATTTATACGCAAAAAATGAAATCTTGAATTTCAGGTGGCCAGCGTATTTTTTCAAAATCGTAGCCCCTAAGGAGTATTTGTGCCAAGTTTGATGCTTGTATCACATTTTGAAAGATAGTTTCACTTATCTGCTGCACTAAACATTTGTTGGTACCTCCTTCTAAATGTTAAAGATCTGCTCTCTCTCTGCAGTTTTACCCTGTATGTTTTTTATCATTGGGTGGGCATAATACGTAATGTGATAACAAATGTTTTCCTAGTCTCTAAGACTTTACAGTGTGCATTTTCTAGAAATGCACCAGTATGGAAATTAGGGGCCAGTTATGATACCCGATAATTATCTGTGTTTTGGATGATACGATAATTAATAATATTAATCTTACAAATGCACGGATGGAGTAAATTAAATGTTTTTAGATTGGCACCTTTATGTTTTCTGCACCAAGAATGTTCAGCAAACCTTCATAATCCCAGAAAATTAATAATGCAGTAATTTATTATAAACATGATTTCAATAACCTTATTTCTTATATGTAGACTAATTAATGACCAGGCCAATAATATTTATATAAGCCACCAATATATCATGCATTCCCAGCATTTTTCCACTGTATTGTGGCATTTTATAGACAAAAATGCAATAAACAGCATGGTTACCTAATAAGAAGTTACATCAATTTTGTCTGTGGGTGTGTTACCAGTTAATTTTTTTGTGATTGCAGGAAGATTTGAGGGCTGTGGTCAGTGCTTTGGAGAAGACAGAGGAGCAGACTGAGTCATTACAGCACTCATGTGGTAACCTTAGAGACCAGGTGGAGGAGGAGGAGGAGAAATCTAAACAGGTGCAAAACATTTACACAAGCATTCAAAAGTAAAAATGGTGTTATTTTTCTTTCTTATATCAGTCCCACATCACTATGTTGTTCTTTAATTGGTTGTAATACTTGTACATAAGGTTTATTTTGATTTCTTTGTTATAACTGCAACCCTTCAACAAACATTCAGACATGATGTGTAACGTTATGTTTTTGAAAGTGTTTGGATTAAAAAAAAATCCTGAAATGAGTGGAGAAACGCAACAAAATGCAGATGGTGCACTACAATTAAGCCATTAACATCCAAACTACTCTGTGGCATGTAAAAAAAAGCTGAGTTGGCCCAGTGTATTTTGATTTTGTATCAAGATGGCAAGGAAAAAAGGCTCTAAATGAATTTAAAAGATGGTTCATTGTTGGGGAATGGATGGCAGGAGCTTCAGTGACAAAGACTACTCAACTGGTTAGAGTTTGTTCTGTGTGCGGCATTTTGCTGGCATGGTTTGGTTCACTGCAAGCAATGCAAAGTTGTTCTGAGTAATCACCTTTATCCTATGATGAAACTGTTGTATCCTGATGGGGGTGCTGTCTTCCAGAATAGCAATGTCCCTTTTCATAGAGCACAAGAGGTCAATCAATCAATCAATCAAACTTTATTTATAAAGCACTTTTCATACAATGAGTGCAGCTCAAAGTGCTTTCCAAAAATAAAAACATGCAGAAATAAACATGTAAAATCAAGAAAACCAGCAGATAAAAAAAAATATAGGTCACTGAATGTTTTGATGAGTATGAAAATTATGTGGTTTGCACACTGTGGCATTAACAGTCATCAGATCACAACCCAGTTTAACACCTATGTAAGATTTTGGACTGACGTCTTAGACAGTCACCATCATCAAAACACCAAATGTGGAATTATCTTTTGGAAGAATGTTGCTCCATTCTTCCAGTATAGTTCTAGAGACTTGGAGAATCAATGCGAAGGTGCATTGAGACTGGTTTGATGGCAGGTAGTGACCCAAAAGTTTACTGGGATACTTTGTGTTGGTTTTTCTTTTAATCCATCATATACAAAAACAACACGCTGGTAGAAATTTTGATTGAAATGAGATGTTTTGAAGCAATTTTCTTACTCTGGCAACGGTGTCGTTGGAATTGTGCCTCATTAAATAGGCCTTTTCACTGCTATAGATGTCAGAACTGAGGTGACCCAAAAACAGAAGTGGTAGACTGCATTTCTCCACACAGATTTCAGGCGGTTTGACAGAAGTGAGTCTAGACATTTCTTGCTAATTTAGTTGAACAGCATGGTGAAATGTGGCTGGCATAATGCACTCTTGAAAAAAGAATTCAGAGCAGTAAGCACAGGAGATGTCAATTCTGAATTAGAATAACATACTTGAGCAGATATTTGTGGTTTTTCAATCACCTCAACTTTTAGATGGAGAGATAAAGATATATCAATACACCAACACATTTACTTTCTTCCTGTTTTCACACAGATTTTACAAAGAACTGAACAAGCAGTTCTCAACCTCCCCCGTCTTCCTTCTCAGAAAGATGGCAAATCATTAGAGGTAAGCATGAGTGGTGCACAAAACACACTTTCACAATATCTAGCATCTGCTTGACTTGACCATATTGTGCAATAGCTGTTGTCACTGTTAAATGCATTCACTTCATGCCATGAGTTTCTTTTATGAATTAGATGTGAAAATGTCTGAGTGAGCACTTCCTCTGTAATGCAACAGGGAAGTCTAAACATGTTCCTGTGGTGCAACTTCTTAGTTACATTGTGAAAAAAAATGAACTCAGTCTTGCAAAACGCACAGAGAAAACATGACATTCATGTTCAGTGTAGTCTTGTTGATCTCATACAATGCTTTTTTTTGTTTTAGTTTCAGAGAACATTTTACAAAACACTGACATAATACCACACATTTACTATACCGCTTTCTGTTTTCCTCAGGCTCGATTGAGAAAGATTATACCAGACAGTGACTCTGAGACCACTGCCCAGAAATTGGGCCAAATCCTGCAGAAATCCGAGGCAATCCAGGATGACCAGGTGCTGCTTCTACAGGCACACAAACATGCTGATCAGCTCTTCGGCCAAACTACACCGTGATGCATCTAGTTCAGAGGAGATGCAATCAAATTTCTCTTTACACAGGGCTGATTTTTTTTTTTTAAAGGAAGTTGACAAGTGAAAGAAGTTTGCAGCTGTTCACACCTAGTTTGGAGCTTTGATGCGTGGGGTGCTGTTTCTTGGAATTCATTTTTACTTCCACTTGTGTGGTTGCTTTTTTGGTGTATTTCCTCCTAGAATGCACAGAACTCTTATTCACACACAGCACCCTGTTTTTTCTTTATGCTGCCTTCAACGGCTTTAAATTAAATTTGAACAGACTGGTGGATGCATTTGTCTTGTCATGGAAAAAAAAAAGCACAGATCTCTAACTTCCTTGTTGTTGTTTGAGCCTAAACACCAGGGCAAAAATATTTATTAAAAATACTGTACATGCAAATAAAGACTTGCTGCTTTTTGAAATGAAATTATACATCCTATAAACAAGTATAAACTAAGGGATAATACATGACTCAAACACATCAGGTCTAAAAGGGTTGTAAATTTTACAATTTTATAAATGATACATTTTTAACAATGAAAAACCTAGCATTCTTTTATAAACAAAAACTGAACAAAGATAAGTCTTGTCATGGATACTGTACATTCACAATGAGATAAACATCCTGCAACATATTTTAAAGATTTATTTTTTTGACTTTTTCGCCTTTATTTGATAGGACAGTGGATAGAGTCGGAAATGGGAGAGAGTGGGGAAGGACATGCGGTAAATGCCCGAGGTCGGACTCGAACCCAGGACAGCCGCTACGTCCCTGCATGTGGGTCACGCGACATAACCATTAGGCTATTGGGGCGCCCCCATCCTGCATCCTTGACTTCATACTTGTCATGTGAGCCTGCGGGCTTGCCGTACATTCGGTGGGTTAATAGGTGCAACTAGCACTAGATATGTAAATAGTCCACACTTAAATAGCGCTTTTCTACCTCAGCAGTGGACGGCCTGCTCTACCACCTAAAGCCACAGTCACCAATATGCAGGAAATAAACAGATTAAAGTATCAGTTACTTACTTGGGGCTGGGCCATACTAAGACAGTGCATGCAAGCTTAATGATGCGTTATCGCAGAGGAATCCATGTACAAAGGTTACCCTGGAGCCAGGGCAGTAAAATGATGTTGTGTCATCTCTGGTTTATATTTTAACATGAAAGTATTTCATGCCTACGAATCAATAGACAAGATGAATCATGAATTCATTTTGTTGCCAACTATGACCCTGCCTTTAGCATGCCCAAGCAGAAGCAGCTTCTTGTTCTAGATGAAAGAAGAAACCTGGCCTGAATCACTTTTTGATGAGTTGCTTGTTCTTCCTTTTGCATTTTTGTGTCCTGACAAATAATGGGATTGCTGTCTTTAAATGTAATATTTTTTGTTGAGCAAAGGGTTCCCCATCGGAGGAAATCCCCATACACAATGTGCTTGTTCGCTGAAGAAATACCAAGTGTGTGCAGTCAGAGATCCAACTAAGATCACTGTATTTTATAGTCAAATCTCTCACCAGGATCACATATCTACTTGTAAAAAAATGAAGACTTTAAGGCCCATTTGGAAGACAGTGACATTGAGTGCAACCCCCTTCCCTTGTAATAACATCTATATTTTATTTACAGAGTTCACTTTTAGGTGTGGTGAGGAGTTTGCATAAATGGAGAAATCGGCTGTTTTAAAATAATGCTGAGTTAAAACTCCAAACCATCAAAACACTGTCGACCTTTCTGCTACATCTGCGAGTTCTTCAGTGATTTCCTTCGTATGGAGTCAACGGAGTCGTCATTGAAAAGTCGTTCAATAGTGGAGACAACTGAATCCTTGATGGCACGGCTTAAGCCTCTGGCAGCAAACACATACAGAATTGGGTTCAGAGCACTCTTAATGTACACCAGGTACAGAGAGTAGTATTTGCCGTGACGTGATGGATCTTTCAGTGCAGGATGTTTGTACGCCAGAGCACCCAGAAACCGACAAACAAAATAGGGCACCCAGCAGGTGAGGAAGAGGAGCATGGTGATAAAGAGCATGTGGTACATCCTGGTCATCCTGCGGTTATTTGAAGGGGTGGAGGAGGTGGGTGTTGGGGGCACTGCTTGCTTAATGGTGAGCAAAACAGCCAGATTACTTCCCAGGAATACCAGCAGGGGCAAAATGAAACCTGCTATAGTTTCTGTGACAAACAAGCCTGTGTTAAACGTCCCACTCTCCAGGCACTGCTGTGTCCCATTGACTTCCTTCAGGACAGCGAAGTAAAGGTAGGGGGCCGACAGGATGGTAGCCAGCAGCCATAAGAGGCCACAGGCCACAGGAACAGCCCAGGTGGGCCGTCGCAGTCGAGCCCACACAGGCCTCAACAGACACAAGCATCGCTCCAGAGCCACAGCACAGAGGAGGAAGGCGGAGGCGTACAGCCCAAGGCCTCTCAGGAACATAATCAGGTGGCAGAGGACTCGGCCAAACGGCCAGCTCTTGTTGGAAATGAGGTAGCCCAACATCAGTGGGGTCCTCAGGAGCAGCACCAGGTCAGCTAATGCCAGATTCAGGACGTAGATACGGAAACTGCTGGCAGCACGTGTCTCCTCGCCACTGCCTCTGCGCACCAGGTGACGACGACCCCGCAATCCAAGTGCCCAAACCACCAGTCCATTCAGAGCTACACCCACCTTTAGGTAACAAGACAACAGCCAACAATTAGATTCAAGGGGACAGGATTTAAAGAAATAGCTTGACATTTGGAGGAATATACTAAGATGCTTTCTTGCCAGTAGTGAGAAGTGAAGATTGATACTATTCTGATGTCTGTGAAAAAATGTAAAGCTACAACTAGCTTGACTCTGGCCTAATGTAAAATCACCCACACACCTCTAAAACTCATTAATTAACATGTTATATCTCATTTTCTTGGTCAGTCTGCAGGAAATCACTGCTTTTAGCCAAGAAATGATCTCACACATAAACACCTGTAAATCAAGGGATGAGACAAACAAGGTATAAGAGCTTAATTAGTTTCACTTTATTGCATTTTGTGACCTTTGGATGGAAAAAGACTCGCTGTTTCTCTCTGCTTTTAGTTTTGATGATAAGCTAAGTTAACTAGTGTGTTGAACTCTACCTTTAAAATAGGAATAGTACATTAATGGAATTCATTATGAAGATTATGTTGTACATTCAGAGATTTTCATAAAGTTAAACTGACAGATTCAATCAGTGGCCCTCAATAAGGATGTAAGCTATTACTATATACTATACCCTAACCCCTTTATCAGTATTTTCCAGCACTTTGTGTAGTGGCAGTTTACAGTTTTTCTGGCACAGACTGGCTCTGGAGTCCTAGAGGATTTCTTACCAGGAAGATGAGCAGAGTAACTATGATTTGGACTACTCTTGAAGCCTCATCCTGCCAGGAGGGGCTGGAGCCACTTACAGGCTGGTTTGCTGCATGTGTTCCATTCATATCAGCCATTGAGGTCATGTTAAGCTGCAAATAAACAGAAAAACAACAGACATTGAAGTCACATCACAGATACAAAGATGCTGTGGCTATTTTGTCTATGTCATAAGTTTCACTGAAAACATCTGACGCCACAAAACGATAATCCATTTTGCAAGTGACAAAAACGGAAGATATGTAACATGCATGATTGCATTTGAATATGGGTTTCACATGTGTTTCTTGTGAAAAATGTAGACGGGCAAGTGTCCACATCACCTACCAACATGACGCCACAGACTTCCTTCCTTACACTTGTTCATCTTTGTGTCATTATTGAGAATTGGAACTCTTCTGTGTTTGAGGTAACATTAAAAGATCACATTTACACTTGGTTTTATACAACAAAGTGCAGCACTGCAGTCTGTTATCTCATCAACACGCATGCATTTAAAAAAAAAATCATTTAAGAAGACATTTATTTATATTATTTGCTGGAGACCATAGCCACTACATGGCTTTCTCTAAACCTTAACCTTACAAAATCTAATAGTTAACCATGCAACGGGCAGCTTGTTGTGCCCACACAGTGTGACAATGTGATGGTGTTTATGTCCCCATAACGTGATTAATAAATGCACACACACAGCACCTGGGTCAGGTGTTCTAATAACCATAATGATGAAGGAGAAAGGAATCTGTTAGGTGAACATTTATGCAGCCTCAGGGTCCTGTTTGAATGTGCATCTAGACCAGGCCTGTTTGTGGGCAGCATTAATACATTCCTCTATTATTAAACACACCTCCTTTGGTCCACACAGAACAGCAGCACAAACATGCGCCAATGTTACTGATAGCCCTTTGGGTTTACTAATTAAAATATCGGAAACACTCCCAGAATCTACACTAACCAAGAAAATAAGGAAGCAGTATTTACAACCTGTGTCACCAAGTCAGTGTTAAAAAGTTGCTTTACATTATTTAAAGATAATTTAAAGAGTTTGCTTCTTACCTCCTGCACTTTCCCTGTGTGTGGAAGAAAATGAGCAGCACATAAAGACAAAGGGAGTGCCCACTAGCTGTTAGAACTCTGACTGGTATAACAATAATCTCTCAATCTCTCTCTGGCTCTCTCTCTCTCTTGCTCTCTCTCTCTTTCTTTCCTGTGTGTGATTGCAACACACACTTCTTCCTATTAAGCATATCTGCAAACATCCGACATTAGTTTCGTTCATATTATTTTTTAACAAGTTAAATGTCATTTCGTCTGTACCTATACTACTTTATCGGATGTTCTATAGGTATGCATATGAGTCATGAAATGGCAAAGTGACGCAGGATTACATTAAACTGACATTTCATTTCTTCTACCTCAAAGCTAGTAAGCATCTAAAAGTTTAAAATTTAACATTAGTTTTGCTTTTAGATGTCAATGATTTCATATACAGTAATTTTCTATGCAGCCAGATACCCCATCATAAAATACATTCATGTTCTCTAATTTGCTACTTAATTCCTGTTCTTGTTCGTCTAGTTCCACATACTTTTAACAACAAAAAAATCATTGAAACCTTTTTTTAAACTTTCTTTTTACTTTTTTCCAGTTATTTATACTGTGATTGGCCACTTTTTGCCATAAACAAATATCAGATGATTAGAGGTGACAGGAAATTAAGGAAAAAGGGTGACATTAAAAAATGTCCTTTTGCTCTCCTTGAATGTAGGATGTTGCAATTGCATGTTCAGCATTTTAGATGTCTATATATTTGCTTAAGTTCTTTTTAGATATAATACTTTCCATTTATGTCCGTCTTATTGTTTTGCACTGTTGCAATTTGGGAAGTTAAGGGTTGAGGATGACATAATCAGAGTGAGAAGCTGTTTTTTAACACCGGAAAAAAATACTCAAAGTGCTCATAGTCTTAACTCTTGACTTGTACTTAGATTGCAAAAACAGGTACAGTCTTCAAAGGCACAGTCACCATGACAACCTGATCTGATCGTGTTGAAAGCAAGTACATAAATAAGTACCGATAATAAGTTTTATGCCAACTGACCAAAAATTGGGTGCATGTGATATATAAAGTTGCGTCCTGTTTTTGATGTCCGTTGACTTCAGACAAGGTGATTTATGTTGAGGTAAGGATCTGCAAGCTGAAATGATTGTAGATGAGCATATCCATCAATCAGCCACGACATTATGACCACTGACAGGTGAAGTGAATAACATTGATCATATTGGTACTATGTGGTGTTCTGCTGGAAAACCTTGGATTTTTCCATCCGTATTGATGAGACTTAAGACACCCAAATAAACATTGTCCCAGAACAAACACACTCCCTCATACAATCGGCAATCCCAGATGTCACTGGTCTACCCCTGCAGGAAAATGCACCCCACCACATGCCAAAGACATCAAACAATCAGGAACATCTTGAGGAACATGACAATGGCCCAAGATGTTGAGTCGACCTCCAAACGTCCTAGACGCCATTCTGATCAAGCATCAACAGGATGCAGTGGAACAAGTTGGATTGACAGAGGCCCCACTGTACAAGCCAGAGTACCCAAAGGATCCACTGCCAACGTCCTGGTTCCAGACCCCATAGGACACCCTGAGAGGTCCTCTTGTCCATGCCCAATGGTTCAGAGCATTTCAAAGTTCTATGTATTATTACCTTTCCTTTTTTACCATTCTGGTTCTGCCAGTGTTTCCTCCGAGGGAGCCATCTGTGTCAGGAGCAGCGGTCGGCTGTGGCTGCATGGGTGCTGTCCTGTGGCGCCTCCACTGGGCACTCTGTGTCGGTGCCCCTGGTGGCCGTGGCCGATCTGCTGCTCTCGGTACAGACGGCTCCTGTTGGTGTTTACTTAACTGGTTCATCCATACTCGGCCTCATGTCCATACTGTTGGTGTTGGTGTGTGTGTGTGTGCGTGTGTGTGTGTAAGTAAGTAAGTAAGTAAAAATTTATTTATATAGCACTTTTTAAAACAACATGTTACAAAGTGCTTCACACACAAAAGAAATAGGAAAAACAAGAATAGAAAAACAGTTACAACATGCAGATACAAACTTTCTGACACACACTGAACACCATGGCCACATAAGTCACAAACAACCCCTGAGACAGACCCATAACCAACACTTAATACACTAGTACATAGACACAGTATAGACATAAACAAACATCCATACACAAGTATATGCATACACACGCACTACACTGTCCTGATTTAACAAAATGCTTGTTTATATAGGTGAGTTTTTAAGAGTTGCTTGAAGCTGTCTGGGATCTGATGATCTGATGGAATGGGGAAGACTATTC
Source organism: Chromis chromis (assembly GCA_900302755.1). Classification (NCBI taxonomy): domain Eukaryota; kingdom Metazoa; phylum Chordata; class Actinopteri; family Pomacentridae; genus Chromis; species Chromis chromis. Next base: position 1,200 of record OMNN01082381.1, on the reverse strand, counting down.
CAGAGGGTTGGGGCCAGAATAGCAAATGCATGGTCACCTTTTGTTGATAAGTTGGAGTGGGGGATGGATAGGAGGTTACAGTTTGATGAACGGAGTGGTCGTGAGGTTGAGTAGGGAACTAGGAGGTCAGAAATGTAACTGGGGGCGAGGTTGTGCAGCGCTTTAAAAGTAATTTGAAGTATTTTGAAGTGAATGCGGGATTTTACTGGAAGCCAATGTAGGGAAGCGAGTACTGGTGTGACGTGGGACCGACAACTAGTTTGTGTTAATAATCTGGTGGCTGAATTCTGAACTAATTGAATGCGATTAAGGGAGGACTGACTGAGGAAGGTGAAGAGTGAGTTGCAGTAATCTAGATGGGAGAAGATGAAGGTATGAATGAGGAGCTCGAGGTCAGAGGGGGAGAGGATGTGTCTAATTTTGGCAATATTTCTAAGTTGGAGAAAACAGGACTGGACAAGCTTAGTGACATGTTGGTTGAAAGAAAGATGCTGGTCGAAGATGATTCCAAGGTTTTTGACAGTGGGTGTGATGTTTATGTGGAGGGAACCAGTGAACTGAAGTGGAGAAGGTGTCTGGTCCGATTAAGAGAATTTCTGTTTTACTTGGGTTTAGGTGAAGGAAATTGTGGGACATCCAGTCTTTAATGGCAGCTAAACAGTCATTGAGGGAGGTTAGTTGTTTAAGGTTGTTGATTTTTGCGGAGAAGTAGATTTGGATGTTGTCTGCATAACAGTGATAAGATATGTCATGAAATTCAAGGGGAAGCATGTATAGGGAGAACATGACAGGGCCGAGTACTGAGCCTTGAGGCACTCCACACAGGAGGGGAGTAGACGAGGATACATGATTGTTGATACAGATGTTGAAGTATCTGTTAAGTATGAATGGAACCAGTTCAGCGCTGTACCAGAGATACCAACCCAGTTATGGAGTCTGTCTAAGAGGATGGCATGATCAATGGTGTCAAAGGCTGCTGTTAAGTCTAGTAAAATGAAAATGGAATGTTCACCGTTGTCTGCGTGCATCAGGATGTTGTTTGTTACTTTCAGTAGTGCGGTCTCAGTGCTATGTTTGTGGCGGAAACCAGATTGAAATTTGTCAAATATTGTATTGTGTGCGTGCGTGCGTGCGTGTGTGTGTGTGTGTGTGTGTGTGTGTGTGTGTGTGTATGTGTGTGTGTGTGTGTGTGTGTGTGTG